>SKCR01004095.1:0-26599 GCA_019454045.1 Zanthoxylum bungeanum | reverse complement strand
TGTGAAACTTCACAGTTTTGGTCAAGAGGTGAGAGAGAAGGATGATGATTTTTGATACAAAAATCAATTTATATTTATGCCATAATATTTATTAAATTAATAATAAACTTATGACACAAATCATGCAATGGCTTAGAGTGTCAAACACTCAAACTCCATGCAAAACCATTGAGTGTATTGTACCCTATCACCATGCAATGTATTAACAATTAAATAATGCATAAAATGACATGTGTCATGTGGGCCCCACACGACCCAAATGAAAGTGGGCCCACGCGTACTCACGCGTTCGGGTTCGATATTTCCGAAATACCGAACTTTCGTCGCGACGTTAATTAAATCGAATTTAAAAATAATTGCGCCTAGCGAAATTATTATTTACGTCGCTAACGAATTAATTCTAAATTAACTCGTTTGCCCGAATTAAAATCTAATTTTAATTTCGCGTCGAAATCGAATTTCGATTATTATATCGAATATAATAATTTTACGATTAATTCCAAATTAATCGTTCTCTCTCTATGTATAGTACTTTATCCAAGATAAAGTCTCTCCGTAATTAATCCAAGATTAATCGAGTTTGAATCATACGTCATTGGTGAATCTTCGGGGAAGCGACCCAAGAGATCTCTGGATATGTTGGCAGTAATACGGCCGTCAGATTATCCGAACACGTACGTACCAAGTATTACGTTTTTACCGATTTACAAGACAAGGTTAGCCTCTAGCAAAACGCCATGCCTACCCAATTCTCCAGAAATATTCTTATTGGAATATAAGATCTATAACAGGCGTAGTATACCGTAGTATAGTGTATACTGATCCAGTATCGGATGATCACATGTAAGGCCTGGGGCTGGAGATGTGTCTGCCCCGTACGATACATATATCGGACATCAAGCAACTAGTCTCTTTGAATCGGATAATCCTGACCTTGTCATATTATCCCGATGGTTGCAACCATTATAGAGTACTAGTTCTGTATCATGTGCGATCATCATCTCCATATGTCTGAAGTGATACTTCCGTCTTGACATCACACCAATACACTACGATTCCCGATAAACCTAGAAGAGGTGTACACAGAACCTGTTAAAGCCCTGGACGCCCAAAACTAAAGTCTACCGATTGTCGCAAGTACTAGCGATGCAAGTCTCAGGTTAAGACCATATGCACCTACCCTGAAGCGGACTCCCATAGACACGCAGACATACTACCAATGGGATTCTGCGGGGTCTATCCAGAGCGAAGCTGTTTTCCGTACCATCGGTAAAACACAACCTCCTACCGCACTTGCATAAGTATCCAATACTCAAATATATGAGAACTATGCTGTTGTGCCCTCACAACACGCACAAGTGCAGTACTAGTCTATTCCGCATTATCGATGTCCAATCTCGATAATACTACGACTAGGGATATTTAATGATTAAACCTTTATGGATTGATACTGTCTCATATCATCTCAATCCGGAATTAATCATAGGGACTTTTACCATTTATATATCAAAGTAAATAAATTACAAAACGGTAAAAGGCAATTTCATTACTACATAGTTAATTTTGTACAATAATACAATATCATTTACAAAATAGTGACGCTATGGGTCATTACTGTCTAACAGTCAGTTCATATTCCTCAATAAAATTGACATTTTTATGAGGTGAGATCAGAAACCCATACCTCCCAAGTTGTTATCTGACTCTCTCCGACTTGCGTGGTTCTTATGTATTCGAAGATTATTGGTATAGTTTCATCCTTGATGAACTATTTATGTTCCATTAAGTAATCGGTGCCTGGAACAATATTACTTTGATTTTCATCGAGTTTTACTTTCCTCCCACTTACCACTGCATATAGGTATTCCTCTTAGGAAAAACCGTATGGTGAGCAACAATTAAATTGTTCTCTAGTGAGTTGTATAAGTACTATACTTTGGTATCCCTAGGATAACCATTATTATGCACTTATCCGATTTGAGTTCTAGTTTGGTATCATCCAAACATATGCCTAGCAAACCCAAATCATCAGGAATTAGAAAACCCGGTTTCTTTCCTATTCATATCTAATATAAAGTCTGTCAAACAGATTTTTATGGAACCTTATTCTAAATAAGTTCTGCACTGTTTATGCGTATCCGTTGAAGGAAATGGTAGCTCAGAACGACTCATGATTAACCTTATCATGTCCAACAAAATTCAATTTCTCCATTCAGACCACCGTCAAACTGATGTGTTCAGGGAGGAGTCCTCATTGAAAGAATACTATACTCTTTCAAGTATTTGAGAAACTTATTGCTTAAGTGTTTTCACCATGGTCCAATCATGGTGTTTAATACTTTAGCCGATCTGTTTGTCTACTTCGTGTCGAAACTATAAAAGTTTCCGATTCGTGTTTCCGAAGAAACACACAACCATAACGCGATGCCACATCCGTAAAGGTCACGAAACACTCATATCCACATCTAGGCTAGCTAAACATGGGCCCACTTACTTCACTATGAATAAGGGCTAATAGATCGGTGGCACTTGCACTTTTACCATGTAAATAATGTTGTAGGTATTTTTCCCAATAAACTAGATTCGTAGACATTATTTGATTGAATCAAATTTGTCCTAGTACCCACACTTCGAAAGTTTGGATATACGAGTCTTGTTTAATTGTGTCCCAGACAACAATGCCACATTTAAGTTTTCACTGATTAATTCAGTTCGAGCTATTTGTTTGTCATGTTATATGTTGAGATTTATTTATATTCAAAATATAAATACTGTTTATCACATCTAATGTGTTTATCTCAAAATCATCTTTATAAAATAAAACACTTTAATGTTCTAGAATATAAAGGTATACCCGCAACGAGTTAAACCCTGATATAGAGATAATGTTTCTAGTCAAACTAGTTACATTTTAACAATTTCCTAATTTAAGTACACACCCGAAGGGTAGTTCCTAAATTTAGGTATCTACGGTTAAAATAGTGATTTTTGTCCCATTTCCGATTCGTAGATGAATCTCAACTGAAGTCAGTATCCTGCTTATAGCAGATTCTGCACATCAATACATATTTATGTACCACCTTTTTGTATATGAAATCCAATTTTAATACTAGTAGTGAACATGTTTATGACAAACATATTCGAAGTTGGAGCCTTGCACCGTCTTCTTCTCCTTCATGTCTGCCTTGTCCATATGGCAGTCACGCTTCCGTGTCCCCGTTTGCCACATTTAGGCAGACATTGTGGGATATGTCTTATCTCTTCCCATAAGATTTTAATGATTTTGCCTTTGCCCTTTTTCCACACCCCAGAAGCCTTTGGCCAAGCCTTGGCCAAGCGGAATGTCGAAATAAGATGTGCGCCTTGCGCTTCTTGCCTTATTGCAAACTTTGGCTTTGACTCCTTGAGTATAACCATTAACTCTCCAAGAGTTTACTATTGCAATTTAGTATTTCAAAGATCTAAAAATAGATCTATGAAGATCCTTTAATTTCATTATCATACTTTAAGGATCTAATCCTTAGTTCTGATTAAGAAATTAAGGAGTCTATTTGCAAGCATAACGGATTTAGCACTAAAGTTATCATCACATGAATATTCCAAATATCATTCTCTACTATTTGCTTAACTCCGGGCTTAGGCCTAATATGTTATTTTATCAAATAAAGTAACTTATTAGTTTCCAAGACCATCCTGAAATTTTATTCCCAATTTGAAAATTAAAGTCGTTTAAAACATTTTTCAATCAGGATTATGTTTTAAACACTAATCTTTCAATTTATCTTGATTCTAATAGTCCAACTATTTAATCAACGATTTAGGTACTATTTGTTATAATGATTACTATAGTCTAACTAAATATAATCAGCTATAATTTAATAGGTTAAATTCAATTATATTGATTACTATAATCCAATTATAAAATCAACTATAATCGAAATAGTTTGAATACAGTCCAACTGTTAATTAAAAAAACAATTAATTATTAGTCCAACTAATATATTAATTTATTTGACGAATAATTTGTGAATGAGCGCGTATGGCAAGTAACTAAACAAATATTGCAAATTTAATACTTGCCTCCCACTATTTTTCGGCGAGCCTCTAACCATATGTCGAGTACTCGGGAAACCTTGTTTCCTAGTGGGCTAGGATCCCGTTAAATAACACACAATCTTGACTTTGGCCAACAAATTGTATGATAATTAACTATGTAGATCTCTAAGATCAATTGGATCCAATCCAATTCCTAGATCCAGTAGGTGGACATCCAAGTCCGAAACATATATCTTATATATGCCAATATATTGCCTAACCGTTTTCCTCTGAATCAACTAAGCCTTGGCTTTGGCACAACAAACTTAATCAATGTCGATGGAAAGCTTCATAATCAATGTCGATGGACAAGAAGTGATCTTGACTTTGGCCAACAAATCACCACTTGGACAAGACTCCAATATGGAACAAAGCTCTCGTGATTCAAACACATCCTTGACGGACAAAGGCCTTGACTTTGGCCAACAAGCCAATGTCAGTCTTGGATCTTGAGTAAGAATCACTCAATGAAAGGAAAAACGCTTAATATTTTGTGAGGGTTTTTCGCGTGCAAATTGGCAACCAATTTATTATCTTTGTTAAGGTCTCATCATCATACACCCTTAAACATGCATTCTAAACACATAATAAGGCGCATATAATTAAAAGAATAATGATATGCGGATGGATACTTAACACATTGTTCCTAGAACAAATCTCTCACTTTCCTCTCTCCCGCTAGCACAAGTATTGCTTCTACCCGTTATATAACACTTCTAAAGAAACCTCATTTACATTAAGGGGAATAGGTGAGAAGACAAATACAATGAGAAATGAGGTAATAGGCTGGACTCGCAGGTCCAATTTAATAAATTCTAAATTTATTACAACAATTTCCAAAATTGCCCCACCCATCTAATATCCATCTGATATACATTATTCATGCATCGCAACCATGTATTCACACAAGCATGCTATCAATCAATCTAATCCAATTAATTAATCTGATATTAGTGACCATCCAATGTTCAAACAACGATTTGATTTTGCGCGAGTCAAACTCGTTTTGCAAATAAGTATTCAAAGTACGAATTCTTGAATTAAATTAAACTACAACATTAAATCCAATTTGATAGGTATTTAATACTAATTCATTATTTAATTCCAAATTAAATATTACACTTTATTAACAAACCTTACGACTTAGATTCTAAATCTAAACGTCACGGGTCTCAAAGCCCGATTAACATCCAATGTCAATTTAATTTAAAGTCCAATGGGCTTTTAATTAATTTCTTAAGGCATGGACTTTTGGTCAACATGGGTCAAACCCAATTACCAAAGCCCATTTAAGGAATCACCCTTATAAGCCTAGAAACAAATTTAGGCCCATTAGGCCCAATTAAAATTAAAGGTCCATTAGTCATAATTGGACTTTATGGATTCAGTTTTGGGCCCAATTGGATCCAACCAATTTAGCCTAAACCAATCTTGGTACAACCAAGCCCAATTAGCCCAATTACAACTTTTCAAGCCCAATCCAATTTAAGCCTTGTTGGACAAAATGACCCATAGCGTCACTATTTGCACAGATCATTGTGTTGTTGTAGCAAATTAACTATGTGACAAGGAAATTGCACTCTCATCATTTGTGATTAGATCACCAAAGATATATAAATGAAGAGAGGTCCCTATGATTAGTTCCTAGATTGAGATGATATGAGACAGTATCAGTCCACGAAGGATTAATCATTAAATATCCCTAGCCGTAGTATTATCGAGACTGGACATCGATAATGCGGAATAGGCTAGTATTGCACTTGTGTGCGTTGTGAGGGCACAACGACATAGTTCTCATATATATAAGTGTTGGATACTTATGCAAGTGCGATAGGAGGTCGTGTTTCACCGATGGTACGGGAAACAGCTTCGCTCTGGATAGACCCCTCGGAATCCCATTGGTATTATGAATATGTGTCTATGGGAGGCCGAAATCAAGGTAGGTGTGTATAGTCTTAACCTGAGACTTACATCGCTAATGCTTACGACAATCGATATACTTTAGTTGAGGTCGTCTAGGACTGTAACTAGTTCTGTGTACGCCAATGCCGGGTATATTGAGAATCGTAGTGTATTGGATGTGATGTCAAGACGGAAGTATCACTCCAGTCATAGTGGAGATGATGTCACGCAGGATACGGTATTAGTGCTCTTAAAGTGATGCGCATCCAATCGTGATATTATGACCAGGTCATGAATATCCGATTATAGAGACTAGTTACCAGACATCCGATATGTGTTTCGGACGGGGCAGACACTTATCCAGCCCCAGCCCTAGCACGTGACTATCAGATACTGGGCCGATATACACAATACATTAGTATACTACGCTTGATACAGATCTTAATATTCTTTAATGGATATGTCCGGAGAATTAGGTAGACTTGGTGCTTTGCTAGGAGTCGACCTTGTCTTGTAAATCGGTAGAACGTAGTACTTGGTACGTACGTGATTCGGGTACTCCGACGACCGTATTTACTGCCAGATTATCCGGGGATCTCATGGGTCGCTTCCCGATAATCCACCGATGACGCACAACTCGCACTCTTGAATAATCTGGGATTATACAGAAGAGAGAGAAAATTAATCTAGGATTAATAACGGAGATATTTTATCTGGGATAAAATGTCGTCTAAAGAGAGAGAACAATTAATTCGGAATTAATCGATGTATTAATATATTCGATATAATTAGACGAAATTAGATTTCAACGCGGAATTAAAATCAGATTTTAATTCGGGCAAACGAGTTAATTTAGAATTAATTCGTTAGCGACGTAAATAATAATTTCGCCAGGCGCAATTATTTATTTAAATTCGATTGAATTAACGTCGCGACGTAAGCTCGGTATTTCGGAAATATCGAACCCGAACGCGTGAGTGCACGTGGGCCCACTTTCATTTGGAAATGTGTGGGGCCCACATGACACATGTCATTCTAATGCTTTGCATGTAGATTGTGTACATTGCACTCAATGTCATTGCATGGAGTTTGAGTGTTTGACACTCTAAGCCATTGCATGTTATGTGTCATAATTTTATTATTAATTTAATGATAATTATGGCATAAATATAAATTGATTTTTGGTAAATCATTTGACAACTTAATACACAATTCAAACTCTCTCATTCTCTCTTCTCACCTCACGCCCAAACTGAAACATGTTACTGGTTTTGGAAGCCAAAAACCGTGAGCAAGGGAAGCCAAGAGTTGGGTTTTCATGGTGAAAACCGCAAGTGCTAGCACACTACGAGTCTTGCGAAGGTGGTAGGGAGGTTCACCCATGAGCCGGGATCCATTGGACGAAGCTCGGAGCTCCGTTTCTTCACTCAATTTTCTGTTTTTGTAGGACAGTGGACTGTTGCAGTGGTGTGATCAAGGCAGTGCGTTTTTGGGCTTGAATCGTCTCCAAATCAACATAACCGATCAATGTGAGTATTCCGCTACCTCCGTTGATGTATTCATGCATTATTTCATGTCTTGATTTGATCTTGGGACCTTAGAAATTACCAACAAGCCTAACATAATTAAATTCCAAAATTCCAATTACACAATTTAATTACTCAAAGTGTAATGCCATGATTAATCACCCAAATTAACATTTCCAAAACATCAATTAGCCTAATTAATTATGCTCATTAACATTAAAACATGTCCAACACATTTTAATTAAAATCAAACCCATTTCATGCTCCATTGTCTCAGCAATTTGTGGATTTACATATCCAATTCAGTTTCAATCAAATTAAATCCAATTCAACATTACCCAATTGATTTCAAGTCATCCAATGAATCAAAAATCAAAAATACCAAGACATTTAGGGCTCTAATGTATTCGGCCAAGCCTCACATTTTGTGGAAAATTGTTCCAAACCAATTTTCATGAATTTGATCCAATCAAACTTCAATTAAACATCATTTAAGCATACTCAATCAAGTAATTTTATCAAATCATGCTCAAATACAATTTACCCAATTTTAACCCTAAATTCAAGTTTCATGCTTTAACTCGCTATAATACCATTGTTGGGTTTCTCTACGTCCCGAGGATCAAATAAAAGCGATGAAACATAAGTACGAATACATCAAATAGGTATGGAATACTCACAATGATCGATTGAGCGATGCGACGAAGAATAAAAATCCAAACTCTCCTCCTCCAAGGCTCGGCAGTGGGCTGTTTTGATCCTCTTCAAATTCGATCCAAGCTCCAAGCTTTTGGGTGGTTATTCCAAACTCACAAGTGAGTTTCCCTATCACCTTTGTATGTCTCCAAATATGTGCTAGCACTTAGGAATTCTTGCCACAAAACACCTTGCTTCTCCTCTTCATTTTTGGTGAAACCAGAAAGTTTTTTTAGGAAGAAAAATGGCCACCATGGCCGAGAGTTTAGGGAGAAGAAAGAGAGAGAAAAGTGTTTTTGCTTGTTACAAAAATTGGTAAATGAAATTCTAAAAATCAAATACACAAATTTTACTAACAAAAGTCAAAACATTAATGCTTACAACCGCTACATCAACTATTCACATCACTCAATCAAGTGACAAGCTGTCACATCACATCACTCAAAGTGACAAGTGATTTAACGCTTGATGCGACTAGTGAATTGACCCTTGATGTGACTTGCGGGCCGCACTTGAATTCGAAATGCGATTGCGCTCACAAACACTCCCGGGCTCGGGTTCGCTAATTCCAAATTAACGAATTTTCCGCTGCGACGTAATTAAATAATTATGCCTAGCAAAATCACTATTCACGTCGTTAACAAATTAATTCTAAATTAACTCGTTTGCCCGAATTAAAATCCAATTTCAATTCTGCGTCGAAATCTAATTTCGTATAATATATCGAATATATTATTTTATCGATTAATTCCAAATTAATCATTTTTCTCTCTTTAAATAATATTTTATCCCAGATAAAATATCTCCGTGATTAATCCCATATTAATTTTCTCTCTCATTTAATTAATCCCAGATTAATAAAGTGCGAGTCATACGTCATCGGTGAATCTTCGGGAAGTGACCAATGAGATCCCCGGATATGTTGGAAGTAAATTTGGTCGTCGGACTATCCGAACACGTAAGTACCTAGTAATACGTTTGTACTAATTTACAAGACAAGGTTGGCTTCTTGCAAAGCGCCATGCCTACCCAATTCTCCAGAAATATCCTTACAGGAATATGTGATCTATATCAGGCATAGTATACGTAGTATTGCATATTTCGATCCAGTATCGGATGTCACGTGCAAGGCCTGGGGCTGGAAATGTGTCTGCCCCGTACGAAGCACATATCGGATCTCTGGTAACTAGTCTCTATAATCGGATAAACATGACCTAGTCATAATATCCCGATAGCTGCAGCATATAAGAGAACCAGTTCCGTATCCTACGTGATCATCATCTTGTTAGTTATTATCTAGGTCCCAAGATCAAACAAGACATGAAAACAATGTGTGAACACACCAACGGAGATAGCGGAATACTCACATCGATCGGTTGAGTCGATTTGGAGACGAATCAAGGCCAAATAGCCACTGCCAAGGACGCCAAACTGCTGTAGTTCACTGCCTCCATTTTCAGAATTTTGAGATGACAAACGGAGCTCCAAGCCTCGTATAACGGATCCCGGCTCATGGGCGAACCTCCCTACTACCTTCGCAAGACTCGTAAGTGTGCTAGCACTTGGATTTCCACCATGAAAATCCACTCTTGCTTCCCTATATGTCACGCCATTTCTGGTTCAAAACCAGTGAAGAAAAATGGCTGTTTTGGCGTGAGGAGAAGAGAGAAAATTGAGAGAGAAAAAGTTGTGTTGTGTGTTGGTGAAAAGCTTTTCCAAAAAGCTTTATATATTTTTCATAAAATATATATTAAAACATTTACCAAATGATTAATTAAATCAAAAGTAAATATTTCCCTCCAAACACTATTTCAACAACTCACATCACTATACAAATGTCACTTTAATAAAGTGATTTGATGTGTCTTTCACTCAATCCATCAATCAAATCAATCAATCAATCAATCACTCAAAGTGACTTTTGATTTGACGCTTGATGTGACGATTGATTTGACGATTGATGTGACTTGCGTCGCCGCACTTGAATTCGAAATACGAATGCGCTCGTAATCACACTCGGGCTCGGGTTCGTTAATTCAAAATTAACGATTTTTCCGTCGCGTCGTAATTAAATGATTACGCCTAGCGAATTCACTATTCAAGTCGCTAACGAATTAATTCTAAATTAATTCGTTCCCCCGAATTAAAATCTAATTTTAATTCCGCGTCGAAATCTAATTTCATTTAATATATCGAATATATTAATTCACCGATTAATTCCAAATTAATCATTATCTCGTTGTGAGGGCACAACGGCATAGCTCTCATATATTTAAGTATTGGATACTTATGCAAGTGCGATAGGAGGTTGTGTTTCACCGATGGTACGGGAAACAGCTTCGCTCTGGATAGACCCCTCGGAATCCCATTGGTATTATGACTATGTGTCTATGGGAGTCCGACATCAGGGTAGGTGTATTTGGTCTTAACCTGAGACTTTCACCGCTAATGCTTACGACAATCAATATACTTTAGTTGAGGTCGTCTAGGACTCTAACCGGTTCTATGTACGCCAACTGCTGGGTATATTGAGAATCGTAGAGTTATTGGGTGTTGATCAAGACGGAAGGAATCACTTCATTCAGTCATAGTGGAGATGATGTCACGCAGATATTATAGTGCTCTCTTAGTGTTGCGCAACCATCGGGATATTATGACTAGGTCATGCATATCCGATTATAGAGCTAGCTATTTACCAGACATCCGACATGTGCTTCGGACGGGGCAGACACTTATCCAGCCCCAGCCCTAGCACGTGACTATCCGATACTGGGCCGATATACACAATACTTGGTATACTACGCTTGATACAGATCTTAAATATTCTTAGATGGATATGACCGGAGAATTGGGTAGACTTCGTGCTTTGCTAGAAGCCGATTGTGTCTCGTAAATCGGTAGAACGTAGTACTTGGTACGTACGTGATTCGGATACTCCGACGACCGTATTTACTGCCGAATTATCCGGGGATCTCATGGGTCGCTTCCCAAAGATTTACCGATGACGTATGACTCGCACTTTTATTAATTTGGGATTAATATGATGAGAGAGAAAATTAATCTGGGATTAATTGCGGAGATATTTTATCTAGGATAAAATATCAATTTAAAGAGAGAGAATGATTAATTTGGAATTAATCGAATAATTAATATATTTGATATATTAACGAAATTGGATTTCGACGCAGAATTAAAATTAGATTTTAATTCGGGCGAGCGAATTAATTTAGAATTAATTCATTAGCGACGTGAATAGTGATTTCGCTAGGCGTAATCATTTAATTACGACGCGACGGAAAATTCGTTAATTTAGAATTAGCGAATCCGAGCCCGAGATTATTTGCGAGCGCATTCGTATTTCGAATTCGAGCGCGGCTCATCAAATCAAGCGTCAAATCGCTAGTCGCATCTAGCGTCACATCAAGCGTCAAATCATGTCACTTTGAGTGATGTGACAATTGATTAGATTGATTGATTGAGTTGACTTGATATGACTTAAGTGATGTGTGTGGTTGGCATTTAAAGCCAAATGTGTAGGAAATGAATTTGAATTTCATTTCATGTGTATTATATACACACTTACACACAAATACTACATCTCACTTTTCCCTCCTCTCTCTCTTCTTCTCCTCCTTCTCTCTCTTCACGCATTTTCTTCTTTCTGGCTAGGCAAAAACAGTGAGCAGAAAGCAAGCAAGTGTTTTTTGATGCAAAAACAAGAGTGCTAGCACACTCCGAGATCAATGCGAAGGTGATAGGGAAGTCCCCCCATGAGCCGGGAACGTTTTGATGAAGCTTGGAGCTCATTTTTGATGTTCAAAATGGCGCAAAACAGAAGCCAAAACTGCTGCAGTGGGCGCCACATGAGCAGAGGGCAGTGAGCAGAATTTCAGTTCGTTTTTTGTTGCCAAATCGTCTCTCAACCGCTCGATGTAAGTATTCCGCAACTTCGTCGTTGTATTCGCTTGTGTTTCATGCTTAAATTTGATCTTGGGACCTATAGAAAATCCACCAATGGTATCAGAGCTTGGGTTAAAAGCATGAAAATGTTAGGGCTAAAATTTGGGCAAATTTGATTTTGAGCATGATTAATGAAATTGGATTGATTAGTATGCTTAAATGTGTTATTATTGAGGATTGATTGGATCAATTTGTTGAAATAATGTTTGGAATATTTTTCCCCAAATTTATCACCTTGGCCGAATTTAACAATGAATTTAATGTCTTGGGATTTTTGATTTTTGACAATTGGATGTGTTGGAAATCATTCGGGATAATGATTTAACGACGATTGCGGAATCAATTGGATTGAATTCGATTCGGACGTAAAATCCCCAAATTTCCAAGTATGTCATGAAACTTTAAATTGGGTAAAATTGATTTGAGCATGCAATTATGAAATTGGATGATTAAATATGCTTAATACATGTTTAATTGATGATTGGTTGGATCAATTTGATTAAATATTGTTTGGAACAAATTTCCCCAATTTTGAAGTATGTCATAAAGCTTGAAATTGGGTAAAAAATGAATTTGAGCATGTAATTATGAAATTGGATGATTAAGTATGCTTGAATATGTTTTAATTGATAATTGATTGGATCAATTTGATGAAATTATGTTTGGAACAAATTTCCCCAAAATGCTTGTGTTGGCCGAATTGATGAAGTGCCCTTATTGTCTTGGTATTTTGTTTTTTGATTCATTGGATGACTTGAAAACAATTGGGGATGTTGATTTAATGTTGATTTGGATTCAATTGGATTGGGTTTTAAAGTTGGACATTAAAATCCCCTTTGGCCGAGACTTAATGTAGCATGTATATGGGTTTGATTTAATCAAAATATGTTGGACATATGATGATGATAATGAGCATGATTAATTGTATGAATTGATGTTTTAGAAATGTTAATTTGGGTGATTAATCATGATATACACTTTAGGTAAATAAATTGCGAAATTGGATTTGTGTAATTTAATTATTAGACTAATTTTGGAAATTGAGCTTGAATTGTTGTTATTGGGCTTATTGGGCTTTGTTGTACAAAGTTGGGTTAAGGCAAATTGGATTGGATCCAATTGGGCCCAAAACCACTTCCATAAAGCCCAAATGCAACATAATGGACCTTTGTAATTTAATTGGGCCTAATGGGCCAAAATTAATTTAAAGGCTTATGGGGTAAAATCCCGGATTGGACTTTGGTTGCGGGTTTGACCGAGTTGACCAAAAGTCCACGCCTTAAGAAATTAATTAAAAGCCCATTGGACTTTAATTAAGTTGACGTTGGACGTTAATCGGGCTTTGAGACCCGTAACAATTAAATTTGGAATTTAATTCGTAAAAGGTTTATTAATAAAGTGTGGTATTTAATTTGGAATTAAATACAAATTGAATTGGATTTAATTGTGTAGTTTAATTTAATTCTAGAATTTGTACTTTAAGTACTTATTCGCAAAAACGAGTTTGACTCGAACAAAATCAAATCGTTGTTTGAACATTGGATGATCACATAATTATCAGATTAATTAATTTGATTAGATTGATTGATAGCATGCTTTTGAGTGAATACATGGTTGTGATGCATGAATAATGTATATCGGATGGATATTAGATGGGTGGGGCAATTTTATAAATTGTTGTAATAAATTTGATTTATTAATTGGACATGCGTGTCCAGCCTTATCACCTCCTATTCTTTGTATTCTCTTCTCACCTATTCCCCCAAGTAAATGAGGTTTCTTTAGAAGTGTAGTGTAACGGGTAGAAGAAATATTTGTGCTAGCAGGAGAGAGAAATTGAGAGATTTGATCTAGGATCAATGTGTAAAATATCCATCCGCATATCATTATTATTTTATCATATGCGCTTTATTATGTGTTTAGAATGCATGTTTAAGGGTGTATGATGATGAGACCTTAACAAAGATAATAAATTGGTTGCCAATTTGCACACGAAAAACCCTCATCAAATATCATGCGTTTTTCCTTCCATTGAGTGATTCTTGCTCAAGATCCTAGATTGGCATGGGTTGTTGGCCAAAGTCAAGCCTTTGTCTGTCGAAGATGTGTTTGAATCACGAGGCTTTGTTCCATATTGGTGTCATGTCCAAGTTGTGGTTTGTTGGCCAAGTCAAGACCACTTCTTGTCCATCGACATTGATTACGAAGCTTCCATGGTCAATGGGTCCGCGCTTGACTGGGATCATTAGGTTTGTTGTGCCAAAGCCAAGGCCTAGTTGATTCAGAGGAAAAAGGTTAGGTAATACATTGGATGTATTGGCATATATAAGATATATGTTTCGGACTTGGATGTCCCCCTACCGGATCTAGGAATTGGATTGGATCCAATTGATCTTAGAGATCTACCTAGTTAATTATCATACAATTAGTTGGCCAAAGTCAATATTGTGTGATATTTAACGGGATCCTAGCCCACTAGGAAACACGGTTTCCCGAGTACTCGACAGAGGGTTAGAGGCTCGACGAAAAATAGTGGGAGGCAAGAATTGAATTTGCAATACTCGTTCAATTACTCGCCATACGCGGTCATTTAAATTATTTCGTCGTTAGATTAAATGTTAGTTGGACTAATATTTAAATTGTTGTTTTATTTAACAGTTGGACTGTATTATAGTTGATTATATATAATTGGATTATATTAATCAATATATTGAATTAATTAATTTCAGTTTACAGTTGATTTTATAATTGGATTATAGTAATCAATGTAATTGAGGTTAATTAATTTTGATTATATTTGATTATATAGTTGGACTATTATAATCATTATAATAAATAGTGCCACAAATCGTTGATTAAATAGTTGGACTATTAGAATCAAGATAGATATGAAAGATTAGTGTTTAAGACATAATCCTGGGTGAAAATGTATTTAAACGACTTTAATTTTCAAATTGGGAATAATTTCAGGATGGTCTTGGAAAAATAATAAGTTATTTTATTTGATAAAATAATATTATGCCTAAGTCCGGAATTAAGCAAATAGTAGAGCATAATCTTTGGAAGATTATGTAATGATAACTTTAGTGCTTAATCCATAATACTTGTCATATAGACTCCTTAATTTCTTTATCAGAACTAAGGATTAGATTCTTAAAGTATGATATTGAAATTGAAGGATATTCAAAGATTAGATCTTAGAAGTACTTTTAACAATTGCAATAAATAATTCTTGGAGAATTAAGACTATTCTCAAGGAGATAAAGTCAAAATTTGCAATTAGGCAAGTAGTGCAAGGCACACCATACTTCAATATTCTGAAAACCCGAGGCTTGGTCAAAGGCAACTGGAATATTGAAAATGACAAAGGCAAAATCATTATAGTCTTCTTGGAAGATAAATAACATATCCCAAAATGTCTGCACAATTGTAGCAAACGGAATCGCGAAGCGTGACTGTCGTTTGGACAAAGCAGACATGAAGGAATTGAAGACGAGCAAGGCTCTGACTTCAAATATGTTTGTCAAAATTATGTTCATTACTAGTATTAAAATTGGATTTTTAGATACTTAATATGGTACATAATAAGTATATATATTGATGTTCAGAATCTGCTATGAGCAGGATTAGAGAACTGTTATAATGTAACTAGTTTGACTAGATACATTATCTTTTTATCAGTGTTTAACCCACTGCTGGTGAACCTTTTTATCAGTGTTTTATTATATAAGGATGATATTGAGATAAACACATTAGATGTGAATAAACAGAATTTATATTTTGAATATAAATAAATCTCAAATATATATAATGACAAACAAATAGCTCAAAATGATTTGATCATAAGAAACTAATTATGGCATTGTTGTCTGGGACACAATCGAACAAGACTCGTATATCCACACTTTCGAAGAGTGGGTACTCGGACTGTTTTGATTCCAATCAAATAAAGTCTACGAATCTAGTTTATTGGGCAATGTGCCTAAAACACTATTTACTTGGTAAAAGTGTAAAATGCCATCGATCTATTAGCCCTTGTTCATATTGAAACAAGTGGGCCCATGTCTAGCTAGGCTAGATATGGATATGAATATTTCGTGACCTATACGGATGTGGCATCGCGTAATGGTTGTGTGTTTCTTTTGAAACACAAATCGGAAACTTTTAGAGTTTCGACACGAAATAGACAAATAGATCGACTATAGTATTATACCGTCACGGTAAGACCGTAATGGAAAATACTTAAGCAATAAGTTTCTTATATACTTGAAAGAGTATAGTATTCTTTCAAATGAGGACTCCTCCCGGAACACGTCAAAGTGACGGTGTGTCCGAACGGATTAACCGAATCATGTTAGACATGATAAGGCTAATCATGAGTCGCTCTGAGCTACCATTTCCTTCAACGGATAAGTTTTAACAGTGCAATAACTTATTTAGAATAAGGTTCCATAATAATCTGTTTGACAGATTACATATTAGATATGAACGGGAAAGAAACCGGGTTTCTCATTCCTGACCATTTGGGATGCTAGGCATATGTTTGGATGATACCAAACTAAAACCCAAATTGGATAAGTGTCAATTGTAGGCTATCCTAGGGATACCATAAGTATTGTACTGATACATCTCACCAGAGAACAATTAGATTGTTTCTCACCATGCAGTTTTCCTGAGAGGAATACAGACATGCAGTGGTAAGTGGGAGGATAGTAAAACTCGATGAAAATCGGAGTAATACTATTCAAGGCACATATTCCTAATGGAACATAAATAGTTCATCAAATATGAAACTATTCCATTAATCTTCGAATACACAAGAACCGCGTAGATCGGAGAGAGTCAGAAAACAACCTGGGGTATGGGTTTCTGATCTCACCTCATAAAGATGTTAATCTTTTAAGGTATACCAACTGATTACGTATGAGGTAGTGATACAAGGTATCGACTCCCTATTATGACAAAGTGTCATGAGTCCGAAATGGATTCCATGTATATCAACAAGTTTGGATACTAGTTGATGTACCATAAGACATTGTGCCTATTGGTACTTTATAAGTCTTCGAGGAAGACATACATGGAAGGCAACATACCAACGTACTAAGCTAGGCTTGTAAAGAAAAGGTAGAGTTATCAACATTGTGTTGATTCCGACGAAACCTTTTACATGTTGCCATTGTAAATCCATTTGGATAATGCTTGCTAAGCTGTGTATTTCATTTATGAAATATGACAGCTTAACGGAAAATCGCTTTCCTGAAAAGGAAACCTTTCGGAGGATGTTTATAACATCCTGTCGGTTTTGTCGTACCATAACAAGCAAACAAGGTTTGCAGGTTATTCGATCCATGTTTGGATTGAAGCAAGCATATATTCTTGGAATTATCGTTTTGATGTAATCATAAAGGAGTATGATTTAATTCAAAATGAAATGATTCTTGTGTATATAAAAGGGTTAGTGGGAGTGCACTGACAAGAATGTCATGTAAGATAATGATAATATGTCATTTCTTGGAAATGATATTCCCATAAAATAATCGGTGAAAGCTTGGCTTTCCTGATAACGACTATAAGTCGTAACAAAGGTAAATACAATAGTATAACGGTACAGTGAGCTGGAAATCTTCCAAGCAAGAAACTGTTGCCGGATAAACACAAATGCGGATTATTGCTGCAGTTGAGGCAGCAATAGAAGCCATTTGGATCGATAATAAATCTAATTAGATTAGATATAGTTCTGTTAGCGGCTGAGCTAGGCGTCAGCACAGGCTAAGGAATTAAAGGTCTCATCGACGATCCAAATATATACTTCTATATCATCTGATTCGTTCGGATCATACATCGTGGCGATGTGATGATCGTGTAAATCGCGTCAGAGAATAATCATGCAAATCCGCTGACGAAAATCTTTTCTCGGCAATTTGAGCGAACCGTACATGGTTCGGGTGTTAGACACTCGAGTGACTGGCTATGTGCCAAGTGGGAGATTGTTGGATAATATGACCCATAGCGTCACTATTTGTACAGATCATGGTGTTGTTGTACAAATTAACTATGTGACAAAGGAGATTGCACTCTCATCATTTGTGATTAGATCACCATAAATATATAAATGATTAGAGGTCCCTATGATTTATTCCTGGACGGAGAATGATATGAGACAGTATCAGTCCACGAAGGATTAATCATTAAACATCCCTAGCCGGAGTATTATCGAGACAGGACATCGATAATGCGGAATAGGCTAGTATTGCACTTGTGCCCGTTGTGAGGGCACAACGGCATAGTTCTCATATATTTAAGTATTGGATACTTATGCAAGTGCGATAGGAGGTTGTGTTTCACCGATGGTACGGGAAACAGCTTCGCTCTGGATAGACCCCTCGGAATCCCATTGGTATTATGACTATGTTGTTGGAGTTTCTAGAGGTCCCAAGATCAAAACTCAAGCATGAATCATAAGCGAATACAACGATTTAAGTGCGGAATACTTACATCGAGCGGTTGAGAGACTATTTGGCAACAAAAATGAACTGAAATTTTGCTCACTGCCCACTGCTCATGTGCGCCCACTGCAGCAGTTTGTGCTTCTGTTTTGCTCCGTTTTGATCAAGAAAAACGAGCTCCAAGCTTCATCAAAACGTTCCTTGCTCATGGGTATACTTCCCTTATCACCTTGGCATGATCCCGGAGTGTGCTAGCACTCTTGTTTTGCCACAAAACGCACTGCTTCCCTCCATTTTGTTCACGGCAGTCCAAGAAAACCAGAACAGAAAATGGCGTGAAAGAGGAAGGGAGAATAAGAGGAGAGAGTTTCTTTTTAATTTACTTGTTCTCACTTTGTTTCAAAAACGTGAGAGAGTAAAAATGAAAAGCAAAAAATGAAATGATATCAAATACCAAAATGAATTTTTTAATAAAAACCCTTCAAAAACCGTGAAAGGTTTTTCCCTCCAAAAGAAAATTCATCATTTGCCATCATTATCTCACATTGAGAATAGAGACAATGTATCATCCCTTAAAGGTGACTAGATACAATCCATCATCTATTCGTATCATGTAATGAGATATCGCGATGTGATTTGCGGATTCCACCCGTTTCAAAATACGAATGTGTCGCAAACACTTTCGGGCTCGGTTTCGCTAATTCCGAATTAACGAATTTCCGTCGCGACGAGAACTAAATAATTACGCCTAGCGAAATCACTATTCACGTCGCTAACGAATTAATTCTAAATTAATTCGCTCGCCCGAATTAAAATCTAATTTTAATTCCGCGTCGAAATCTAATTCGTTTAATAATATATCGAATATATTATTTTATCGATTAATTCCAAATTAATCGATCTCTCTCTCTCTCCTAATAAGGCATTTTATCCAAGATAAAGTTGCTCCGCAATTAATCCAAGATTAATTCTCTCTCTCATCATATTAATCCCAGATTAATATAAGTGCGAGTCATACGTCATCGGTGAATCTTTGGAAGCGACCCATGAGATCCCCGGATATGTTGGCAGTAAATACGGTCGTCGGAGTATCCGAATCACGTACGTACCAAGTACTAAGTTCTACCGATTTACGAGACAAGGTTGGCTTCTAGCAAAGCACCAAGTCTACCTAATTATCCGGACATATTCTTATAAGAATATTTAAGATCTGTATCAAGCGTAGTATACAATTGTATTGTGCATATCGGCCCAATATCGGATAGTCACGTGCTAGGCCTGGGGCTGGATAAGTGTCTGCCCCGTACGAAGCACATGTCGGATGTCTGGTAACTAGTCTCTATAATCGGATATACATGACCTTGTCATAATATCCCGATGGCCGCGCAGCACTTAAGAGCACTAATACCGTATCCTGCGTGACATCATCTCCAATATGACTGAAGTGATACTTCCGTCTTGACATCACACCCAATACTCTACGACTCTCTAATAAACCCAGAAGTGGTGTACTCAGAACCCGTTTAAAGTCCCCTACCACCAAGACCAAAGTCTATCGATTATCGTAAGTATTAGCGATGTAAGTCTCAGGTTAAGACCATACACACCTACCTTGATTTCGGCCTCCCATAGACACATAGTCATAATACCAATGGGATTCCGAGGGGTCTATCCAGAGCGAAGCTGTTTCCCGTACCGTCGGTGAAACACGACCTCCTATCGCACTTGCATAAGTATCCAATACTTATATATATGAGAACTATGTCGTTGTGCCCTCACAAACGCGCACAAGTGCAATACTAGCCTATTCCGCATTATCGATGTCCAGTCTCGATAATACTACGGCTAGGGATATTTAATGATTAAACCTTCGGGGACTGATACTGTCTCATATCTTCTCAGTCCAGGTACTAATCATAGGGACCTGTCTTCATTTATATATCTATGGTGATCTAATCACAAATGATGAGAGTGCAATTTCTTTGTCACATAGTTAATTGCTACAACAACACAATGATCTGTGCAAATAGTGACGCTATGGGTCATAATGTCCAACAATCTCCCACTTGGCACGTAGCGAGTCACACAAGTGTCCTACACCTGAACTATGTACGGTTCGCTCAAATTGCTGAGGAACGGTTTTCGTCAGCGGATTTGGTTGTTTATCGTTTGACGCGATTTATACGATCATCACATCGCCACGATGTATGATCCGAACGAATCAGATGATATAGAAGTATATATCTGGATCGTTGATGAGACCTTAATTCCTTAGCCTATGCTGACGCCTAGCTCAGCTGCTAACAGAAACTTTATCTAATTTTATTAGATTTATTTTCGACCCAGACGGTCTTCTATTGCTGCCTCAGCTGCAGCAATAATCCGCATTTGTTGTTTATTCGGCAACAGTTATCTTGCTAGGAAGATTTCCAGCTCACTGTCCCTGTTATTCAAACTTTATAGTACCGTAGTATTTAATTGTTTGGAAACTTGCAGCAGTGATCCCAGTCACTTCAAGTTCTCCTTCTCCATAGTTTAAGACAACATCTTTAGTTCTCTGAGATACTAACAGATGTTCTTAATTTCAATCCAGTGATTATCACTTGGATTGAACTGATCGTGACTCCATATGCTCGAAGCGTATGAGACACCAATACAAGTACATTTTAAATGTACAATTTCCCAGAGAGTGTTAACAACTCCAAATATATCCCAGTAGATCTTTATTCCTTGAATAAAGGTTGTTACTCCCCCAGAATTCTACGGAGAATTTCTATTGAAAGATATCTATGAAACCAAGCTTTCGACAATAGCTTTATGGAAATTTTCACTGTCAGTGCGCGCTCCCCACTAACCTCCATATATACACAAGAATTATTTCGCTTTGAGTCAAATCATAAACCATTATGATTATTTCAAAACGTCAGTTCCAAGAACCTTATGCTTGCTTTCAATCCAAACATGGATCGAATAACCCGCAAACCTTGTTTGTCGGTTGTACAAATCGTCAGAATGTTATAAACATTCTCCAAAAGGTTTCCTTTTCAGGAAGCGATTTTTGATTTGTACTGACACATTTCATAAATGACATATACAGTTATCAACAAGCATCTTCAAAATGGATTTACCATGGCAACAGGTAAAAGGTTGAATGAACCGTTATTAACACAATGTTGATAACGATACCTTTCCGTCAAAATCCTAGCTTTGTACGTTGGTATGTTGCCATCCATGTATGTCTTCCTTGAAGACGTATAATGTACCAATAGGCACAATGCTTTGTGGTACAACAACTAGTATCCATAATAGTCGTTATGCATGGAATCCATTTCGGACTCATGGCACTTTGTCCATAACAGGGAGTCGATACCTCGTATCACTTCCTCAAAACATAGTCGGTGGATATCCCTTCATAAGATTGACATCTTAATGAGGTTAGATCAGAAACCCACCCATACCCTAGGTTGTTTTCTGACTCTATCCGATCTACCCGATTTCTTGTGTATTTGAAGATTAATGGTACAGATTCTCATAGATGAATTGTTGTGTTCCATTAAGGACTTCGTGCTTTGAATAGTATTACTCCGATTTTCATCGAGTACACTATCCCTCCCACTGACCACTGCATATCGGTATTCCTCTCAGGAAAACCGCATGGTTGAGCAACAATCACATTGTTCTCATGTGGGATTTATAAGTTATATACTTATGGTTTCCCTTAGGATAACCTATATTGGCACTAATTCCAATTTGGGTTATTAGTTTGGTATCATCCAAACTTTATGTCTGGCATACCCAAATTATCAGGAATGAGAAACCTCGTTTCTTTCCTGTTTCATATCCTATATGATATCTGTCAAACAGATTTACATGGAACCCTTATTCTAAATAAGTTTTGCACTGTTAATACATATCCTGTTGAAGGAAACAGTAGCTCAGAGCGACTCGCGAAAAACCTAATCATGTCCAACAAAACTTGGTTTTTTAGTTCTGACACACACTCAATTGACGTGTCTCGGGAGGAGTCCTCATATGAAAGAATACCGTACTCTTTCATGTACGTATGAAACTTACTGCTTAAGTATTTACCATTACGGTCTTACCGTAGCGGCATAATACTACAGCCGATCTGTTTGTATACTTCGTGTCGAAACTCAAAGTTTCGTATTTGTGTTCTTCAAAAAGAAACACATAACCACAACGTGATGCCACATCCGTTAAGGTCACGAAATATTCATGTACACATCTAGCCAAGCTAGATATGGGCCCACTTACTTCACCATAATAGGGCTTACAGATCGGTGGACTTTAACACTATTACCTAGTAAATAGTATTTAGGTACTTTACCTAGTAAACTAGAATCGTAGACCTTATTTGATTAGTCAAATCAGTCCTAGTACCCACTCTTCAAAAGTGTGGATATACGAGTCTCGTTTAATTGTCCCAGACACAATGCCCACAAATAAGTCTCTATTGATCAAATCAATATGAGCTATTTATTTGTCATTTTATATGTTTGAGATTTTATTTATATTCAAAATAAAATTCTGTTATTCACATCTAATGTGTTTTATCTCGGTATCATATTTATATAATAAAACACTTAGTGTTCTAGAATATAAAGGTTTTATCCGCAACGGATTAAACACTGATATAGAGATAATGTTGTTAGACATTATTCCCATATAGCGTCACTGTTTGTAAATGATATTGTATTATTGTACAAAATTAACTATGTGATAATGAAATTGCCTTTTGCGTTTTGTAATATTATTTACTTTGATTTATAAATGGCGAAAGTCCATATGATTAGTACCGGACTGAGAATGATATGAGACAGTATCAGTCCCCGAAGGTTTAATCATTAAATATCCCTAGCCGTAGTATTATCGAGACTGGACATCGATAATGCGGAATAGACTAGTATTGCGCTTGTGCACGTTGTGAGGGCACAACGGCATAGTTCTCATATTTTAAGTATTGGATACTTATGCAAGTGCCGATAGGAGGTTGTGTTTCACCGATGGTACGGGAAACAGCTTCGCTCTGGATAGAACCCCTCGGAATCCCATTGGTATTATGACTATGTGTTGGAGTTTCTAGAGGTCCCAAGATCAAAACTCAAGCATGAATCATAAGCGAATACAACGATTTAAGTGCGGAATACATACATCGAGCGGTTGAGAGACTATTTGGCAACAAAAATGAACTGAAATTTTGCTCACTGCCCACTGCTCATGTGCGCCCACTGCAGCAGTTTGTGCTTCTGTTTTGCTCCGTTTTGATCAAAAAACGAGCTCCAAGCTTCATCAAAACGTTCCTTGCTCATGGGTATACTTCCCTTATCACCTTGGCATGATCCCGGAGTGTGCTAGCACTTTGTTTTGCCACAAAACGCACTGCTTCCCTCCATTTTGTTCACGGCAGTCCAAGAAAACCAGAACAGAAAATGGCGTGAAAGAGGAAGGGAGAATAAGAGGAGAGAGTTTCTTTTTAATTTACTTGTTCTCACTTTGTTTCAAAAACGTGAGAGAGTAAAATGAAAGCAAAAATGAAATGATATCAAATACCAAAATGAATTTTTTAATAAAAAACCCTTCAAAAACCGTTGAAAGTTTTTCCCTCCAAAAGAAAATTCATCATTTGCCATCATTATCTCACATTGAGAATAGAGACAATGTATCATCCCTTAAAGGTGACTAGATACATCCATCATCTATTCGTATCATGTAATGAGATTATCGCGCATGTGATTTGCGGATTCCACCGTTTTTCAAAATACGAATGTGTCCGCAAACACTTTCGGGCTCGGTTTCGCTAATTCCGAATTAACGAATTTCCGTCGCGACGAGAACTAAATAATTACGCCTAGCCGAAATCACTATTACGTCGCTAACGAATAATTCTAAATTAATTCGCTCGCCCGAATTAAAATCTAATTTAATTCCGCGTCGAAATCTAATTTCGTTTAATAATATATCGAATATATTATTTTATCGATTAATTCCAAATAATCGATCTCTCTCTCTCTCCTAATAAGGCATTTTATCCAAGATAAAGTTTCTCCGCAATTAATCCAAGATTAATTCTCTCTCTCATCATATTAATCCCAGATTAATATAAGTGCGAGTCATACGTCATCGGTGAATCTTTGGGAAGCGACCCATGAGATCCCCGGATATGTTGGCAGTAAATACGGTCGTCGGAGTATCCGAATCACGTACGTACCAAGTACTAAGTTCTACGATTTACGAGACAAGGTTGGCTTCTAGCAAAGCACCAAGTCTACCTAATTCTCCGGACATATTCTTATAAGAATATTAAGATCTGTATCAAGCGTAGTTATACAATTGTATTGTGCATATCGGCCCAGTATCAGATAGTCACGTGCTAGGCCTGGGGCTGGATAAGTTGTCTGCCCCGTACGAAGCACATGTCGGATGTCTGGTAAACTAGTCTCTATAATCGGATATACATGCCTTGTCATAATATCCCGATGGCCGCGCAGCACTTAAGAGCACTAATACCGTATCCTGCGTGACACATCATCTCAATATGACTGAAGTGATACTTCCGTCTTGACATCACACCCAATACTCTACGACTCTCTGATAAACCCAGAAGTGGTGATGTACTCAGAACCCGTTTAAAGTCCCCTACCACCAGACCAAAGTCTATTCGATTATCGTAAGTATTAACGATGTAAGTCTCAGGTTAAGACCAAACACACCTACCTTGATTTCGGCCTCCCATAGACACATAGTCATAATACCAATGGGATTCTGAGGGGTCTATCCAGAGCGAAGCTGTTTACCGTACCGTCGGTAAACACGACCTCCTATCGCACTTGCATAAGTATCCAATACTTATATATATGAGAACTATGCCGTTGTGCCCTCACAAACGCGCACAAGTGCAATACTAGCCTATTCCGTATTATCGATGTCCAGTCTCGATAATACTACAGCTAGGGATATTTAATGATTAAAACCTTCGGGGACTGATACTGTCTCATATCATTCTCAGTCCAGGTACTAATCATAGGGACCTCTCTTCATTTATATATCTATGGTGATCAATCACAAATGATGAGAGTGCAATTTCTTTGTCACATAGTTAATTTGCTACAGCAACACAATGATCTGTGCAAATAGTGACGCTATATGGGTCATAATGTCCAACAATCTCCCACTTGGCACGTAGCGAGTCACACAAGTGTCCTACCACCTGAACTATGTACGGTTCGCTCAAATTGCTGAGAACGGTTTTCGTCAGCGGATTGGGTGTTTATCGTTTGACGCGATTTATACGATCATCACATCACCACGATGTATGATCCGAACGAATCAGATGAATAGAAGTATATATCTGGATCGTTGATGAGACCTTTAATTCCTTAGCCTATGCTGACGCCTAGCACCAGCTGCTAACAGAACTTTATCTAATTTATTAGAGATTATTTTCGACCCAGACGGTCTTCTATTGCGGCCTCAGCCTGCAGCAATAATCCGCATTTGTTGTTTATTCGGCAACAGTTATCTTGCTAGGAAGATTTCCAGCTCACTGTCCCTGTTATTCAAACTTTATAGTACCGTAGTATTTAATTGTTTGGAAACGTTTACAGCAGTGATCCCAGTCACTCAAGTTCTCCTTCTCCATAGTTTTAAGACAACATCTTTAGTTCTCTGAGATACTAACAGATGTTCTTAATTTCAATCCAGTGATTATCACTTGGATTGAACTGATCGTGACTCCAATGCTCGAACCGTATGAGACACCAATACAAGTACATTTTAAATGTACAAATTTCCAGAGAGTGTTAACAACTCCAAATCTACCCAGTAGATCTTTATTCCTTGAATAAAGGTTGTTACTCCCCAGAATTCTACGGAGGAATTTTCTATTGAAAGAATATCTATGAAAAGCCAAGCTTTCGACAATTAGCTTTATGGAAATTTTCACTGTCAGTGTCG
>SKCR01004094.1:0-26659 GCA_019454045.1 Zanthoxylum bungeanum | reverse complement strand
CGGAACTTGTTCTCTTAAATGCTCGAGCTATCGGGATATTATGACTAGGTCATGTATATCTGATTATAGAGACTAGGTACCAGACATCCGATATGTGCTTCGTACGGGGCAGACATAATTCCAGCCTCAGGCCTAGCACGTGATCATCTGATGCTGGATCGAAATACGCAATACTACGTATATTACACCTGATATAGATCACATATTCCTATAAGGATATTTCTGGAGAATAGTGATTTCGCTAGGCGTAATCGTTTAATTGCGTCACAACGGAAAATTCGTTAATTCGGAATTAGCGAACCCGAGCCCGAGTGTGTTTACGAGCGCATTCGCATTTCGAATTCGAATGCGGCACACAAGTCAAATCAAGCATCAAATCGCTAGTCACATCAAGCGTCAAATCACATGTCACTTTGAGTGATGTGACGATTTGATTGATTGATTGAGTTATTGATGTGGTAGTTGAAAAACATTAATTTCTTTTTCTTTTTGACTTTTTGGAAAATGGAAAAGGGTTTTTGTTATTTGATTTTTGGAAAATCAAATATATAAAAACATTTTTCTTTTCTCTCTCCACAAACTCACGGTCTTCTCTCTTTCCCTCCTTTTCTCATTCGGCTTTGAGCCATCTCTTCTCCTGCACTTTTCTGGTTTTGCCGAGAGGACAAAGAGAAGCAAGAGAGTTGATTTTGTTGCAAAATCAAGTGCTAGCACACACGATGAGTTTATACAAAGGTGATAGGGCAGTGAACACATGAGCTTGGAATCATCTTTTGAAGCTTGGAGCTTGGAGCTTCAATGGAGGTCATCAATGGTCGATTCTTGGAGGAGCCAAAGAGGCCAAAACCGAGCAGCCCACTGCCCAATAAGCTCACTACCGAGCTTCACCATGGAGGAAGATTGAAGTGTTCATCGCGTCGCAAGATCCGATCATTGTGAGTATGTTTCCGCCATTCTCCTTTGTTGTATTCACTTTTTTCTTGCTTGATTTCATGATCTTGGGACCTAATTAGAAACCAGCAATGGTATCTTAAGCTTATATCAAGCATGAAATTGTTAGGGTTTAAAATTGGGCAAAATCGATTTGAGCATGAATTGGATAAATTGTTTGATTAAGTATGCTTGAATGAGGTTGAATTGAAGTTGTGCATTATCAATTTCAAGAAAATTGGTTTAGAACAATTTTCCCCAATTATGGAGGCTTGGCCGAAAATGTAGAACCCTAAATGTCTTGGTATTTTTTTGTTTTTTAATTATTGGATGACTTAAAACAATTGGGTAATGTTGATTTGAGGTTTAATTGGATTGAATTTTGAATTGGACAATTTTCCCCAAATTAAAGGCTTGGCCGAAACTAATGAGTTTTTGAAATTCATGGTGTTTTTTGATTTTGATTCATTGAATGAGTTAAAAAGATTTGGGAAATGATGATTGTGGATTCAATTGGATTGAAACCGAATCGGAAAGAAAAACCCCTACATTGCCGAGAATAACAAAACATGAAAATGGGTTTGATTTTGATTAAATTGTGTTGGACACTATTTGATGTTAAAGTGCATGATTAATTAGGCTAATTGATATTTTAGAAATGTTAATTGGGTGATTAATTGTGTATTACACTTAGGTTAATTAATTGCGGAATTTGGAATTTTATAAATTAATTAATTGGGTTTAAATTGGATTTGGGCCTTAAAGGTTGTAATTGGGCTTTTGGGCTTGGTTGTACCAAGTTAGGTTTATGCCAATTGGTTGGATCCAATTGGGCCAAAAATCGCATCCATAAAGTCCAATTATGACTTAATGGACCTTAATTATTTAATTGGGCGTAATGGGCCAAAATTGATTTCTGGGCTTATGGGGTAAATCCCGGATTGAACTTTGGTTATCGGTTTGACCCGAGTTGACCAAAAGTCCACGCCTTAAAGAAATTAATTAAATGCTCATTGGACTTTAATTAAATAAGCATTGGATGTTAATCGGGCTTTGAGACCCGTAACGATTGAATTTGGAATTTAAGTCGTAAAGGTTCGTTAATAAAGTGTAATATTTAATTTGGAATTAAATAGTGAATTAGTATTAAATACAAATTGAATTGGATTTAATTTTGTAGTTTAATTTAATTTAAGAATTCGTACTTTGAGTACTTATTCGCAAAACGAGTTTGACTCGAGCAAAATCAAATCGTTGTTTGAACATTGGATGATCACTAATTATCAGATTAATTAATTGGATTAGATTGATTGATAACATGATTGTGTGAATACATGGTTGCGATGCATGAATAATGTATATCGGATGGATATTAGATTGGTGAGACAATTTTAGAAATTGTTGTAATAAATTTGATTTATTAATTGGACCTGCGTGTCCAGCCTTATCACCTCCATATTCTTTGTATTTTCTTCTCACCTATTCCCCTCAATGTAAATGAGGTTTCTTTAGAAGTGTAGTGTAACGGGTAGAAGTATATACATGTGCTAGCGGGAGAGAGAAAATGAGAGATTTGATATATGATCAATGTAAAGTATCCATCCGCATATCATTATTATTTTTCATATGCGCTTTATTATGTGTATAGAATGCATGCTTAAGAGTGTATAATGATGATACCTTAACAAAGATAATAAATTGGTTGACAATTTGCACGCGAAAAACCCTCGCTAAATATTAAGCGTCTTTCCTTCCATTGAGTGATTCTCACTCAATATCCGAGACGGCATTGGTTTGTTGGCCAAAGTCAAGGCCTTTGTCTGTCGAAGATGTGTTTGAATCACAAAGGCTTTTTTCCATATCAGTGTCTTGTCCAAGTTGTGGTTTGTTGGCCAAAGTCAAGACCACTTATTGTCCATCGACATTGATTACGAAGCTTTCCATGGTCAATGGGTCGCGCTTGACTGTGATCACTAAGTTTGTTGTGCCAAAGCCAAGGCTTAGTTGATTCAGAGGAAAAAGGTTAGGTAATACATTGGATGTATTTGCATATATAAGATATATATTTTGGACTTGGATGTCCCCCTACCAGATCTAGGAATTGGATTGGATCCAATTGATCTTAAATATATGTTTTGGATTTGGATGTCCCCCTACCGGATCTAGGAATCGCGCTTGACTGAGATCACTAAGTTTGTTGTGCCAAAGCCAAGGCTTAGTTGATTCAGAGGAAAAAGGTTAGGTAATACATTGGATGTATTGGCATATATAAGATATATGTTTTGGACTTGGATGTCCCCCTACCGGATCTAGGAATTGGATTGGATCCAATTGATCTTAAAGATCTACCTAGTTAATTATCATACAATTTGTTGGCCAAAGTCAAGATTGTGTGATATTTAACGGGATCCTAGCCCACTAGGAAACACGGTTTCCCGAGTACTCGACAGAGGGTTAGAGGCTCGCCGAAAAATAGTGGGAGGCAAGAATTGAATTGCAATATTCGTTTAATTATTTGCCATATGCGCTCATTCAAATCATTCGTCATATAAATTAATATATTAGTTGGACTAATATTTAATTGTTGTTTTAAATAAACAGTTGGACTGTATTATAGTTGATTATATAATTGGATTATAGTAATCAATATATTTGAATTAATTAATTTCAATTTATAGTTCATTTTATAGTTGGACTATAGTAATCAATATAATTGAGGTTAATTAATTTAAATTATATTTGATTGTATAGTTGGACTATAATAATCATTATAATATATAGTACCACAAATCGTTGATTAAATAATTGGACTATTAGAATCAAGATATAATTGAGAGATTGACATTTAAAACATAATCCTAGGGAAAATGTATTTAAATGATTTAATTTTCAAATTGGGAATAATTTCAGGATGGTCCTGGAAACTAATAAGTTACTTTATTTGATAAAATAACATATTAGGCCTAAGCCTGGAGTTAAGCAAATAAGTGGAACATGATATTTGGAATATTCATGTAATGATAACTTTAGTGCTTAATCCATTATACTTGTCATAGACTCCTTAATTTCTTTATCAGAACTAATGATTAGATCCATAAAGTATGATAATGAAATTAAAGGATCTTCATAACTTAAATTTTAGAAGTACTAAATTGCAATAGTAAACTCTTGAGAGTTAATGACTATTCTTGAGGAGATAAAAGTCAAACTTTGCAATAGGCAAGTAGCGCAAGGCGCACCTTACTTCGACATTCCAGAAGACCAATGCTAGGCCAAAGGCTTATGGGTGTTGATAAGGGCAAAGACAAATCATTATAATCTTTTAGGAAGATAAAAGGACATATCCCAAGAAGGAAATGAAGACGAACAAGGCTCTGACTTCAAATATGTTTGTCATAAATATGTTCACAACTAGTATTAAAATTGGATTTTAGATACTTAGTGTGGTATATAAATATGTACTGATGTTCAGAATCTGCTATGAGCAGGATACTGACCTCAATTGAGATTATATCTGCGAATTGTAAACGGGACGAAAGTCACTGTTTTAACCGTAGATAGCTAAGTTTAGGAACTACTCTAGGAGTATGTACTTAAATTAGGAAACTGTTATAATGTAACTAGTTTGACTAGAAACATTATCTCTATATCGCGTATAACCCGCTGCGGGTGTACCTTTATATTCTAGAACACTAAATTGTTTTATTATATAAATATGATATTGAGATAAACACATTAGATGTGAACAACAGAATTTATATTTAGAATATAAATAAATCTCAAGCATATAACATGACAAACTAATAGCTCAAAACTGATTTGATCAGATTGAAACTAATTTGTGACATTGTTGTCTAGGACACAATTAAACAAGAATAGTATATTCATACTTTTGAAGAGTGGATACTATGACTAATTTGATTCTATTCAAATAAAGTCTACGAATCTAGTTTATTGGGCAAAGTGCCTAAAATACTATTTACTTGGTAAAAGTGACAGTGCCACCGATCTGTTAGCCCTAGTTCATAGTGAAGCAAGTGGGCCCATGTCTAGCTAGGCTAGATGTGGATATGAATATTTCGTGACCTTTACGGATGTGGCATCGCGTATGGTTATGTGTTTCTTTTGAAACACAAATCGAAAACTTTCACAGTTTCGACACGAAATAGACAAACAGATCGGCTAAAGTATTAAACCGTCACGGTAAGACCGTAATGGAAAATACTTAAGCAATAAGTTTCTCGTATACTTGAAAGAGTATAGTATTCTTTCAAAGAGGACTCCTCCTGGAACACGTCAGTTTGACGGTGTGTCCGAACAGGATTAACCGAATTTTGTTAGACGTGGTAAGGTTAATCATGAGTCGCTCGGAGCTACCATTTCCTTCAACGGATATGCTAAACAGTGCAGAACTTATTTTGAATAAGGTTCCATAAAAATCTGTTTAACAGATAACATATTAGATATGAACGGGAAAGAAACCAGGTTTCTCATTCTTGTTATATTTGGGTATGCTAGGCATACATTTGGATGATACCAAACAAGAACCCAAATTGGATAAGTGCCAAATGTAGGTTATCATAGGAATACCATAAGTATTGTACTTATACACCTCACAAGAGAACAATTAGATTGTTGCTCACCATGCGGTTTTCCTAAGAGGAATACTGATATGCAGTGGTAAGTGAGAGGATAGTAAAATTCGATGAAAATCGGAGTAATACTATTCCTGGCACCGAATCTTAATGGAACATAAATAGTTCATTAAGGATGAGACTATTACCAATAATCTTCGAATACACAAGAACCGCGTAGGTCGGAGAGAATCAGAAAACAACCTGGGGCATGGGTTTCTGATCTCACCTCATAAAGATGTTAATCTTATTGAGGTATACCAACTGACTACGGATGAGGAAGTGATACAAGGTATCGACTCCCTGTCATGACAAAGTGTCATAAAGTCCGAAGTGGATTCCATGTATATCAACTATGTTTAGACACTAGTTGATGTACCGCAAGGCATTGTGCCTATTGGTATTATATAAGTCTTCAAGGAAGACATACATGAATGGCAACATACCAACGTATAAAGCTAGGCTTTTAGCGAAAAGGTATCGTTATCAACATTGTGTCGATTACGATTTAACCTTTTACTTGTTGCCACGGTAAATCTGTTTGGATAATGCTTACTAATGCTGCATGTTTCATTCATGAAATATGGCAGCTGAATGCCAAAACCGCTTTCCTTAACGGAAACCTTTCGGAGGATGTTTACAACATCTTGACGGTTTTGTCGAACCATAACAAGCAAACTAGGTTTGCAGGTTATTCGATCCATGTTTGGTTGAAGCAAGCATAGGTTCTTGGAATTATCGTTTTGATGTAATCATAATGGTGTATGATTTAATTCAAAACAAAAATAATTCTTGTGTATATAAGGAGGTTAGTGGGAGCGCACTGACAGTGAATGTCCTGAGTAATGATGATATATCATTTCTTGGAAATGATATTCCCATAATATAATCGGTGAAAGCTTGGCTTTCATGAAAATGACTATAAGTCGTAACAACGGTACTATAAAAGTTTGATTAACGGTACAGTGAGCTGGAAATCTTCCAAGCAAGATACTGTTACCGAATAAACAACAAATACAGGTTAATTGCAGCAGCTGAGGCAACAATAGAAGCCATCTGGGTCAATAACAAATCTAATTAGATTAGATATAGTTCTGTTAGCAGCTGAGCTAGGCGTCAGTACAGGCTAAAGAATTAATGGTCTCATCAACGATCCAAATACATACTTAGATATTCATCTGATTCGTTCGGATCATACATCGTGGCGATGTGATGATCGAATAAATTGCATCAGATGATAATCATACAAATCCGCTGACGAAAACCTTTTCTCAGCAGTTTGAGCCAACCGTACATAGTTCGGGTGTCAGACACTCGAGTGACTGGCTATAGGCCAAGTGGGAGATTGGTGGACAATTATGACCCATAGCGTCACTATTTGTACAGATCATGGTGTTGTACAAATTAACTATGTGACAAAGGAGATTGCACTCTTATCATTTGTGATTAGATCACCTAGATATATAAATGATAGGAGGTCCCTATGATTTGTTCCTGGACGGAGAATGATATGAGACAGTATCAGTCCACAAAGGATAAATCATTAAATATCCATAGTCAGAGTATTATCGAGATTGGACATCGATAAATACGTAAAAGACTAGTATTACACTTGTGCGCGTTGTGAGGGCACAACGGCATAGTTCTCATATATTTGAGTATAGGATATTCATGCAAGTGTAATAGGAGGTTGTGTTTTACCGATGGTACGGGAAACAGCTTCGCTCTGGATAGACCCCCTCGAAATTCCATTGGTAGTATGATTATGTGTCTATGGAAGTCCGAAATCAAGGTAGGTGTATTTGGTCTTAACCTGAGACTTGCACCGCTAATACTTGCGACAATCAATATACTTTGGTTGAGGTCGTCCAGGGCTTTAACAGGTTCTGTGTACGCCAATGCTGGGTATATTGAGAATCGTAGTGTGTTTGGTGTGATGTTAAGACGGAAGTATCACTCCAGTCATATAGAGATGATGATCACATAGGATACGGAACTTGTTCTCTTAAATGCTCGAGCAATCGGGATATTATGACTAGGTCGTGTATATCCGATTATAGAGACTAGTTACCAGACATCTGATATGTGCTTCGTACGGGGCAGACACAATTCCAACCCCAGGCCTAGCACGTGATCATCTGATGCTGGATCGAAATACGCAATACTACGTATACTACGCTTGATATAGATCACATATTCCTATAAGGATATTTCTGGAGAATTGGGTAGGCATGGCGCTTTGCTAGAAGCCAACCTTGTCTTGTAAATCGGTATATAAACGTAGTACGAGGTACTTACATGTTCGGATAGTCCGACGACCGTATTTACTGCAACATATCGGGGATCTCATGGGTCGCTTCCCGAAGATTCACCGATGATGTATGGCTCGCACTTTAATTAATATGGGATTAATTTGATGAGAGAGAAAATAATCTGGGATTAATTACAGAGATATTTTATCTAGGATAAAATATTAATAAAGAGAGAGAACGATTAATTTGGAATTAATCGATAAAATAATATATTCGATATATTATGCGAAATTGGATTTCGACGCAGAATCAAAATTAGATTTTAATTCGGGCGAACGAGTTAATTTAGAATTAATTCGTTAGCGACATGAATAGTGATTTCGCTAGGTGTAATCGTTTAATTACGTCGCAACGGAAAATTCGTTAATTCGGAATTAGCGAACCCGAGCCTGAGTGTGTTTGTGAGTGCATTCGCATTTCGAATTCGAATGCGGCACGCAAGTCAAATCAAGCGTCAAATCGCTAATCATATCAAACGTCAAATCGCATGTCACTTTGAGTGATGTGACGATTTGATTGATTAATTGAGTTATTGATGTGGTAGTTGAAAAGCATTAATTGCTTTTGCTTTTTGACTTTATGGAAAATGAAAAAGGGTTTTTGTTATTTGATTTTTGGAAAATCAAATATATAAAAACATTTTTCTTTTCTCTCTCCACAAACTCACGGTCTTCTCTCTTTCCCTCCTCTTCTCATTCGGCTTTAGGCCATCTCTTCTCCTTCACTTTTCTGGTTTTGCCGAGAGGACAAAGAGAAGCAAGAGAGTTGATTTTGTTGCAAAATCAAGTGCTAGCACACACAATGGGTTTATACAAAGGTGATAGGGCAAGTGAACACATGAGCTTGGAATCATCTTTTGAAGCTTGGAGCTTGGAGCTTCAATGGAGGTCATCAATGGCCGATTCTTGGAGGAGCCAAAAAGGCCAAAACCGAGCAGCCCACTGCCCAATAAGCTCACTGTCGAGCTTCACCATGGAGGAAGATTGAAGTGTTCTTCATCGCGTCGCAAGATCCAATCATTGTGAGTATGTTTCCGCCATTCTCCTTTGTTGTATTCACTTGTTTCTTGCTTGATTTCATGATCTTGGGACCTAATTAGAAACCAACACAGACGAAGCCGACCGTCACAAATATGCCATCCACGCGTCAAAATAGGTCTTTGTTTGCCCTAGATCTAAGTTTTTCAGACAAGAACCTCTGAATCCACCAATTATTGGCAACTCAGGACGACCAGGCATCGCCTAAGCTGTCTTTTATAACACTGCCGGTGATCTAAAAGGTTCAATGACTCAATGATTCCACCGGTTGAATCGTTCGAAAAAACCAACATAACCGGATAATATCATAAATAACTTTAATTAATTAAAAATTATAAAAAAATATTAATTTTTTTTTTGGTTTTAAAAAAATTGAACCGATTAGGTTTGGTTTTTACCGATTTTGACTATTTTTTTGAACACCGGTTTTTGGGTTTCACATGACCGGACTCACGGTTGGTTCCCGATTCGACCGGTTCAGCCGGCCAGTCTAGTCCGATTTGCAAAACATGGGTTTAAACCACTTACAAAATCTGAGTTCACACGTGATAAAGAAAATAGAACTCCTAAGACAATCAGATTTTGTACTTAACTTTGTGTATGTTATTAAAAGTCGAGCCATGAAAAAGTATGTTAACATAAAGGGAAGCATTTAACAAATGAGTAACTAGTCTTCATCGCTAAGGTAACAAGCATGTATTCACCAGGGCGCATACTTCTCCTATAACGACGACCTAAAGCATCCAATGTTAATAAAAACAAGTATTAATACAAATTTATTAGCAGCAAGCACCCAAAAAGCCACTGCTAAACCCTTCTGTTTGCTTCTCCCATCAGTTGAATTTCGAATTTTGATGTCATACCCTCTTACCCACAGACTGTTATTTGGAACTGTGGGTATTTGTGGAAGATTCAAGAAATTATATAACACTACAGTTAGAACACAACCCAACAAAAATTGTATCAGATAAAGGTCCAAGTTCTACTGTACAGACTTTGCTAATGTGCTAGGTAAACATTCACTTGAGTTAAAATGTCCTCCCATGGTCATCCACTTGTAATATTAAAAGTTAAAACCAATATACATCTTACCAACTAAAGTTTACATCTGAGAATAGGGTCTTACGAAATAAGGTTGAATAGAATACTGAAGCACATGACTGTAAGTCCGTAACTCTGATCCAACATTCCCGTTTGAGTCAAACATAAGGATATACAATATATATAGCAATCATAAGAGCCTCATGATATACGTTTACATGCATAAACTACCAGATTACCACCAATAAACTGGTAGCAGAGAAACTTATGTCTTCGAATTCAAATTTTCTAGCCAAAAGATGAATTCTTAAATCCCCAAGAATTTCAAAATTCCAGTAACTATGACCTCCCTTAATTTGACTCAAAGACATTTTGATCCCAGCTACTTAAATAATGTTAACTTTCAACCACATAGAGTCCTTAGTTCTAATGATTCTAGATTATGAATTTATATTGAAAGAAAACAAGATCCTTAGTGAGAACTGTAAGTCAGGAAGGAAAATCAATTGTAGTTCCTCCGCCAATACCACCATATCTTTCATGATTTAGGAAGTTAATGTGGCTGTGACAGTATCACGTACCATGAAATGCTTCATCATGACACAAAATATCTTTGTAATGGCAAAAAATTATTATCACTGCATTAGCTTCTGCTAAATCTCACAGTACATATAAAATATACTTCGTAAGAAATAAGATTAATTATATCCATATGAAATTAAATAAACAAGAGCATTGTTAGACAAAGCAAACGGAGGACAACACATCCACTGGTTATCTAGGTGTGCCAGCAAGGCAGCAAGAAATCTCAAAATTGCAAGTGATTTTGTACCTATCATGTTTTAATGACTCCTCAGAACTATACCAGTGGACACTCCTGTAGCATTAACACTTCAAAGTAGGGAAAGGGGTAACGTGAAACTCAACTAGCATCTTAAATGGACAGGTAGTCACAGAAAAATACACGGTAACTAACCTAACCTTATCGGCGAGAAAGGATCAGTAATCTCAAGTTTTCTATCAGTTCCTAATATAGACAGGTAACACTGACATAGCATTTCGCTTCACCCTTTTGTTGGGTGATTTGTACCATATTATATGCGGATACATCAGCTTTGCGGCCACCTATTATTCTTATTCTTTGGAAAAAGAAAGCTATTTGATTATAGGAAAATTCATAGAGTGAGAAAAAACTAATTGAACGGCTAATTTAAGTGGCAAATACATCAGGCAAGATCCCTAGCAGGGCAAGTTAAAAATCAAAACTAAACCACAATGCATAATAACAACTTCCAACTTCACTTTCACCCAAGTTTATGACAATTCTAGGGCTTAAGCAATAATATAAAGACTACAATTAATAAGCTTACAGCAGCTCAAAATGCCAACCATTACACAATGGACATCACAAAAAGCCCTACATTGTTTCATCAAATTGAATTTCTCTCTAATAGATGCCCTAAAATCTTGACAAATCCTTATTTTTTATCAAATAAAAATTCTACCTTGGAGCGGGTAGGGCCGGGTTAACGGGCGAGGCTCCGAGGAGCTAGCTTGCTGAAGCCCGAGTTCGTTGAGCTGTTGCTCACGATCCATTTCAATAATCAAGGGGACCACAAAGATTAGGAACGTGGTTCCGGCGATCCACGCCGCTTCCCCGTGCTTCGGAGCAGCTTCTTCGAGACGAAAACGCCTGGTGCTAGCCGGTTGGCAGTCCGGCGTCTAAGAAATTCCTAAAAAAAAATTGAAGGTTTTTGAAATTAGAGTTAAGATTGGATGAAATTTAGTAGGGTATTAACAGGTCGGGTTGGAATTTTATTAGGTCGGGTCAGGTCATTTGAAATTATAAACTCGAACCCGAAATTACAAATTCGATTGTGTTGGCTTAGGTCGGGTCGCGGAATTTTTTTTTAATATATTAATTATTTTGAGAATTAAATATTAACTATTTTATGTTTCGAAACTTATTAAACATATAATATTTCAAGATAAAAAAATAATAAACAATTAAAATAATAGTAAAAATTTTAAAAAATAATAAAAATTTTGGAAAAATAATAGGAAAATAATAAAAAATCTATTTTCAGGTCGGATCGAGTTGCGTCTTAAAATCCGTCACTCAACCTCAAAAAATCGAGTCGGGTCGGATTGACCCGAAATTTGATTTTTATTTTTTGAAACCCAACCGGGTCGGGTCAGATCTGGTTGCGAATTGATCCGACCCTATGAACACCCCTAGAAGTTAGATAAATTAATTATAGAAAATTATTATTTGAGTAATAGATAAGCTTTCTAAAAGTTCAATTTAATGAAAACAATAACAATCGAAGAAATTATGGTTTTTAGAAAATAAGATATTATTAGAAATTTAGGTAATTAAGAAGAAATTAAGCATGAAAATTATAAGAAGACACAAAAAATGGAGTCGATTTAGTGTCAATTTCGAAATCGGAGACATTCAATGGTTGTTGACCACTATTGACCAGCGATCAATGGTATTCAACGGTTGATTTTGGCGATAAAATTTTGCCGAAATGGACAGAAAAAGCCGTCCATTCCGGTTAAAACTCGCCCCCTAGCCGGAGCGTTTTAGAACACTATCAAAATTATAGAGGGTTTTGGGTGTAAGGGTGTAAGAAATGAGAGAAATGAAGATGATAGCCTATTTATATTGGCACGAATTCTAGAGTTTTATGTCTAATAATCACAAGGCCGTTCTAACGTCACTCATACGTCACACGAACGCACGTAATTCTGTCAAGTGGCGTGCGAACGCATGTTGAACGTCACATTAACGAAAACCCTATGGAAAGTTTTGTTCGAACGGGCTGAAGAACGCATCACTAATGCGAACACTGATTGCATTCGAATGTTTGAACGAACGCAACACAAAAGTGATTCTGAAATTTTTTTCCTGCATCTTGATTGAACTTGACTTGGTCGAGATCAGTCGTTGCACAGACCCTACTTGTGCATAAAACATCGCATGCATGAACTGTATGACTATGATAGACATGCTAAAATGACCAGGGTGTTATATTCTCCCCCTTTAAATCGGATTCGTCCCCTAATCCTAACCTGAGTTATGCAACTTATCACATGCAAGGAGTTTTATCTACATGGGTTAGAGAAATTACTTATAGTCGATGAAACTTACTGCAGTCATTAACACTAAATTTTTGCTCCAATACCAACTTTGTCACATCCCAGATTATCCAGGACATGACCGGCATGAGACAGTGATACTATCTTCATAAACATCTGACATGAACATGCATAATATGACATGATCTATAAATAGACGGTTTGATTCTGAATACATGCATGACAGATAAATAAAAGACACAAATTTCATGAAACATGATTAATACAACGTAATCTATATGTGTGCACATCATTCGGCCTCATGGTCTATCACGATAAATATATATCATGTGGACCTCTGAAACTTTGTTCCTAATGACTGCAGCTGGTATCCATCTTCTTTAAAGCTTGTCATCTACATGCATGTAGTCGTGCAACACAAAGCTGAAAGTGGAAGAGTAAGTCATATGAACGACTTAGTGAGTGAATACTGAAAATTTAAGCATAAATTAATGTAACCTGTACAGAAGAAATTGCTTTATAAATCCTGAAACCTGACTCTTGAGCTTATGAAATGTAAATCATAAATCTCGTAACATGTACTGTAAATCATATACTATAATCTGGAAGTTGTGACAGTGACTGAAGGTTCGTGACTACAACAGTAAACATGAATTGAAAATTGTACATTGTATCGTGCCTGTGAACTGTAAACATGATCTGTAAACTGAAACATGTATTGAAACCCATAAACATTATTGTAAACTGAATCGATGATTAAAACTGTAAACGTGAACTGAAATTATAAAACATGAAAACTATCAAACTTGAAAGATTACATATGCAACGATTAGGATTGGGACGTCTCCTCCTTATCGCCATACGTATTGGGATTCGATCGTCGCCCCTGCGTACGCTTGCATATGTTAAAGCCATGAAAAACATCACCGGTACCATAACCTGACGGCGTGTAATCTACTTAGCGGAACCTATGACCGCATAAGTAGGGAAGTTGAGCTGTAATATTGTCACATCCCAATATATCTGGAAAGTGACCGGCAGGAGACGACATAACCATCTCCTTGAGCTTTTGATCTGACCGTACAATGCTGACATGAACTATGTTGTACTTAAAAATTTGCACAAACATATATATATATATATATATATATATATATATATATATATTCTGTAAATTTCTCATTACACTCAATTCATGAAATGCCACTATATAAATACATGTAAACTTTTACAATTTTTTATTTCGATACTCATGCAACATTATTTAACTTAACACAATCACTATGCAATCATGTGTTAGGGTCGGTGCTCAGAGCGCCAATTTTCTTATGTATTTCCGTGTAAATACTTATGTAAATATTTTATTATGAATAAAATAAACAGTTTCTATTATATAATATATCTTTATATATGGTAAAGACGTAATTGACCTTAAAATGATTAGTCATGATACAGTTGCAAAAGCGTCACAACTGACATTGAGTTGTATTATAACAATATCATTTTTTTAAATGTTCATGGTCAAGGTTTACATTACTTGGTGATCGGTGGTAAACACACACGTAACGCAAGCGCACGTATCGCTCAAGTAGTATAAAAATATCGATCCCACGATGACTTAATTTATATTGTTGTTATTAATTATTGATTCTATTTATTTACAGGTATCTAATTAAAGGGAGAAGAGAATGACTGCTTGATTGGTTGGATGAATGTGAATTTGCTAAATAAATAAAAATACAAAAGAAAATACTAAGGAAAATAAACAAAAGACACAAACATTTAAGGTTATGATTCCACACAATATTATTCTAATGATGAATTGATTCTCATATATATGTGTAATAAATAAGTTTGCTAACCTGGAACACGAAGATATGCAAAAGCCTCTTCCGATGGTCAGATACAAACACCCAAAATAACCCAATTAATCATATGTCTATGTTAACCAAGTTATCTGAATTCATTAAGTTCAAGTTCCAATTGTGTGTTACCCCCGCCTGACAAGTATATGTCTATCCTGGAATGTCTCTACCTAAGGGTCACCATGCCCCAAGGTGAGATCATGAGATATTGAATCTAAGGCTGAAACCTAAAATCTCTCTTCCAAGTTCATTTTAAGTTTACCACATCAATCTTATTAATGGCTAGTTAACAAGAAACATTAAGCTTAAGATTCAATAAACAAACCAAAGCATTAAACATAATATAATTAAATTAATTATTAAGCTTAAGAATATTATGTTTCATCACTTCCTTAGAATAAAAATAAAATACTGGGGGTTATGGGATCCTCCTTTAATGTTTCAAATGTAGAAATCTCACTTTATTATAATATAAAAATTATCAGTGTTATCCAATTAAGTCAAACCAGCCATAAAGGCAGTGTTATTATTTATCCTTAAACCAGCCATATAGGCGGTAATCATCTGTCAACTAAAGATCGACCATACAGGCGGTGTCACATTATGTCAAATAAATAAAACCAGTCATTAAGACGGTATCAACTTTAATCCATATTATTAAATTATAATTTCCATATTATAAATTAGTAACATTAATCTACCTTATCATATTCAAGGTTTCACCCCTCCCCCAGCAAAAATTAACTACCAAACATAAAAGAAAGTAAAAACACACAAACTATTATTTATAAAAATAAAATTACATAATTAAAATACCGAAAGTAAACACACAAAATACAATCCTCAAGTTCCTTATTAGAAACCTGAAGGAAATTATGAAATTTACAAATGAAATGGCTTGGTATTTATATGCAAAATTTTGCCTCTACCAATTTCTCCACCAAACATAGCACCAAACATGGAACAAAACATGGCACCAAATATCCACCAAACATGCACCAAACATGCAAGCATGTTTGGTGGAAGTTTGACAATTTTCATTTATTTTTTTATTTTTTTGGTTTTGAAAAAGACTATAATAATTACAAATAACACACTTACAGATATTTTATCAATTTCGGTCATGAAAACTTCAGAATTAGAAATTATTATGAACGTAAGAGTTGTAGATATTTACGTCTTATTTAATCTGGAACTTAAATCACCTCAATCCGACATCGGAGTAAAACGTTATGGCCAAAATACGAAAATTGCGCAAAGTTGAAATTTCTGAAATTGTACTTCGTTAGAACGCCAAGTTTCCAACCTCCAAAATCCATAAGTCAAGTCCAGTTTTTACCCTCATTTGTTCCATATTTCGTCCTGAATGATTTCATTGAGTCCAAATTTTATTTTATCTGTAAAATAAATAACAACACATCAAAACGTTCATAAAACCCGAGAAACCATACAAAATATTAGGTCAAAATGGCGGTAAATAGTGATATATTTTGCACTCACCACACCCCCAAACCTAACATTTTGCTAGTCCTCAAGCAAAACAATAAAATAAAAATAAAATAAACAACTTTAAAAATAAAATTAAACTAAACCACTTTCGTATGGATCACGGTTGCATTTAGTGTATGCAACAAGCCTTTAAACCCCTAGCTGTCCCTAGTAGACGAGTTGTAGTCTCGTGAAGACTTACAGTGACGATACCCACAAACGCAATGAAAACACACAAAAGACAAAAGACAAAAGACAAAAGGAAAAAATAAAATAAAAATAAAATAATAGCTATATATACAATGTCCTCAGAGAATGTCTAGCAACAAATTTAAAAGAACCTTCAAAATGCAAACTACAACTAAAATCATTTCCTTTGAACAAAGTATCAAAATCAGACTCTAAGTGTGTGTGTGAATAGCCCTGCAAACAGTTTCGATTCAAAGTTATTAACTAGGTGAGTTTGTCTCAATTCTCAGTAGTTAATGGGTCAAACCAACCTGACTATCTAAAATTGTTCTGTCTACTACAATCTGCGCAAAATGAGGTATGTGATTTTTTTGTGTAATATTTTTAATCCATGTAGCGAGCTTTAGGCCAGTGACTCCCAAACCAGTTGGCTTTAGGGCACTGGGTGTTAAGACACCCCTACGGACTTAATAACTCGGATCTCAGATGTCTTTTTTTTTTCTTTTTTTTATATATAACATATTTAATCCATGTAGCGAGCTTCAGGCCAGAGACTCCCAAACCAGTTGGCTTTGGGGCACTAGGTGTTAAGACACCCCTACAGACTTAATTACTCGTATCTCATATATTCTTTATTAATATACATAGTTTTTTTATCATCATTCCTCACATCAAAAATAGCTGCAGACAGAAACAGATATTCAGGCAAACGGTCATTCATCAACCACCGATTATTTTAACTAGTCACTTTGTCAATTCCTTATTATCTAACTGCTACAAAACTATTTTTTTAAGTGCATATGAGTCTGACCTAGATATTAGGTTCAAAGTATAGGATAAAAGTGAAATAAGCATTTATCTTTTCCTAGAACTTTTTACTAAGACAAACAATCTCACATCAAAAAGGCTATATTTTTTTTTATTTTTTTTAAAATAAAGCATGCAGAAATTAAAACACACATAACATGAAAAACACACGACATGCAGAGAATAAAAACATGCAGGAAATAAAAAATTTGACGGAGAAAATAAATAAACATAAACAACCTCACCCCCAAACCTAAACCTAGCATTTTCCCCAATGCATTACAAAACAAAAGAATGATAAAGGAACAATGTTACCGTGATTTCTCTTAGAGGCCATTTAACTTTTTTTGTGGCAAAATCGAGTCATGTGACGAATATATCCACTAGGACGTGTATCAAGAGTTGACTCCTTACTCCGCCGTCTCTACTGAATTGACTTCTTAACTTCGCGATTTTGTCAAACTTTATTCCGTGATAACCTCGTTTTCATTGGTTTCCTTTGCTTTAAGTGCTCCTTTTATATTTTTCCCTGCAAAAATAGCACACAAAATTAAAAACTCTACAATATGTATACACAAAATATAAATATAAAAATAAAAATAAAAAATTTTGCATGGGTTACCTCCCTGTTAGCGCTAAATTTATCGTCTTCATCCAGACGTGACTGAAGTCCATTCGTCAAGGAGGTTTCAGCGTGGTTTTGGACGTCCGATTAAAGACAATCCCATGAGCGTTGCTTTTGAATCCAACAGTAAAATGGCAAAAAGAATTTTGTCTCATTCAGTGCTTGTGCTACCTTTTAAAACTTTGTCGCTCCAGTAGTTCTTGAAAAGAAAGAAAGAAAATCAGGAGGTCTAGTATGATGCTTGACTTTGAATGGGAGTTACAATCTGTCAAGCTTCGCGGCGGTGTCTTTGATTTTTACTCCCCAAAACAGTGATGTTTCTCCTGAATGCATGAGATCTTTAATATAGTCAGACATTTGCTCCTCCATTTGTTTTTCTTCTTGCTCCACCTTTTCTTCACAGATGTATTTTAATATTTCTTTGTTCAGCTCTTCATATGTCATCTGTGAAATGCATGCTCCATATGTGTCAACCTGAGGATGTAAAGATGTGTCTGATTGTAGGTCTTTATCCTCCGTGGTTGGTATGAATGGTTCGGGTAGCTCTTCTTCAAACATCTGTGTAATGCATGCTCCAAGTAGGGGTGGGCAAAAAAACCGTCCGAACCGAACCAGACCGTAAACCGAACCAAACCGGACCGAATTTACGGTTTTTTTTCTAACGGTTCGGTTTACGGTTCGGATTGACCCACCCCAAACGTTTACGGTTCGGTTTAGGTGAGAATCCGAACCGCACCTGTTAAACCGAACCGAACCGTTTTAATTAAAAAAACCCTAAATTTTCCCTCACATCTTAAAGACTAAAAACTCTCTCTGGCCTCTGCCGCTCATCAGTCATCACTCTTAAGTTTTAAGTCATAACCCTAAAATTTTCTTCACATCTCAATCTCTCTTGCCTGGTCCTGTTTCTCTGGCCGTCGCCGGACTGCTGCTCGCCTGCTCCTGTTTCTCTGGCCGTCGCCGGACTGCTGCTCTCCTGCTCCTGTTATCAATCGACATCCTCTACTTCAGGTTTGATGTTTGTTTTTTTTTTTTAATATGTTTTCTTGCTTCTTAGTTCTTACTAGTCTGCTCGCCTGTGCAGTTCTGGGTTTAGAGTTAGGATTAGGGTTAGATCTGATAATAATCAGATCTAACCCAAAAAATTTGAGCTGCACAAGTCTCCGCTTGTGAAATGACAACTAATAAACTAGTGAATTTCTACATTTGTTTAAAAATCAGACCAATCTAGTTTTTTCCCAATGATCCAGAAAGCATGTAACCAAATTATTTCCATTGCAACCAAGTTAGTTCCTCTCTAACGAGCAGTTTCATCGAGAAAGCAATTAAGTAGTGACAATAAAAAAACAAAAGAAGATGACAGAGGCCATTGATTCTTAATTATGAAAAGGGAGTCGAGTAATTGTACGTTTTGGCAGAAAGAAACAGTAGTTTTTTCCTGCTTATTTGCAAGTGTGGTCTAAAATGGTGTATGTAATTGTTAATTTTTGTTCATAAAAGGAAATGCGAGAGCTTAAGCACTCTGATGAAGTCAAAAATAAGCAATCCCCAAATTCTGAGGTCCAAAATTCATTAAAGCAAGAGGTATATAAATCACAACTTCTTGTAAAAAAAAAGGGGGCTGAACCCAACTTTTTGTTTTTTCCTGGTTCTTTGAGTACTGTTTTTATTTACATCATTGCTCTTCTCTCTTTTGCAGATTCTACAGCTTCAGGAAAGCTTGAAGGACCAATTTGCGGTACGGCGTGCACTTGAGAATGCATTAAGTTATAGGCCCTTTTCTCTTGATACTGTGACAGACAAGTCAATCCCCAAGGTAAATCCTGTAATTGACTTAAAGAAACAGTAGTTTCTAACTTCTTACTCACAGATTCACAACAGCATATTTGATTTTTGACACTTTCCGCCCCAGAAATATTATGGTCTTGACTATGCTGACTTTCTGTTTTAAATGCTGCTGCTGGCCACGCAAGATTAAATGAATAAATAAAAACAGTAATAAAGTTGTTGTATGCTTTTGCTTTATTTTTTAAATGAAAATATTAAATTATCAATTGAAGTACTTACTTGCAACATGTAGGTCACTGTCTCAAATCCTGTTAAGGAAAAAACAGAACAATCAGATGTCTACCTATACTCCTAATGGTAATGACAATGAGAGACAATGTTGTGATGATAATATACCAGTTCTTAACCTTGAAGACCCCGAAGATTCAGCAGAGTGGTAAATCATCTCAAACCCCTCATTCTGCATTAACTACTAAGAGAAATAGGTCTGAGGTATGAGATCATTTCACAAAGAAGGAGAATAATGGTATATTAAGGGCATATTGTAACTATTGCTCGAAACATTTTGCATTTAAAAGTTCACAAGGAACTAGTACTCTGCATGCTCATTTAGGTAGATGTTCTCAATATAAATGTTAAACATCCAGAGACATAAAATAGAAGACTCTTCCTAGCATTATTGATAGTAATGGGACTAGTAGTGGGACTTTGGCAAGTCGATTTGACCAGGATGTGTGTAAAAGAAGACTTGCAAGGATGTTTATTGTTGCTGAATTACCATTTAAGTTTGTTGAGCATGAAGAACTGCATGGGTTTTTAGAAGCTTTGCAACCAAATTTTAGTCTTCCTTCTCGTAGAACATTGACACGTGAATGTTTGGAATTATTTAGGGAGGAGAGGGGTAAATTGAAAAATATTTTTCATCATATGCTCCTAGAGTTTGCTTAACCACAGACACATGGACCTCAAATCAAAATCTGAATTATATGTGTCTAACATGTCACTTCATAGATGAGGAGTGGAACTTGCATAAGAGAATACTCAACTTTTGTCAAGTTACTGGCCATTCTGGTGAGATTATTGGAAAAACTGTAGAGAAATGTCTTGTTAGCTGGGGTCTCACTAAGATTCTTACCATCACTGTTGATAATGCCTCTGCGAATGATGTAGGCATTCAATATTTGAAAAAAAAGATTTCAATCATGGAATACACTTATTATGAAGGGTGAGTTTCTGCACATGAGATGTTGTGCTCATATATTGAGCTTAACTGTAAAAGAGGGCCAAAAGATATAGATGATTCTATATTTAGAATTCGATCCGCAGTTAGATATGTGAGGTTATTGTTAGACATTATGACCCATAGCGTCACTGTTTTGTAAATGATATTGTATTATTGTACAAAATTAACTATGTGATAATGAAATTGCCTTTTGCCATTTTGTAAAATTATTTACTTTGATATATTAATGACAAAAGTCCATATGATTAGTTCCGTATTGAGATGATATGAGACAGTATCAATATAAAAGGTCTAATCATTAAATATCCCTAGTCGGAGTATTATCGAGATCGGACATCGATAATGCGGAATAGACTAGTATTGCACTTGTGCGAGTTGTGATGGCACAACGGCATAGTTCTCATATATTGAAGTATTGGATACTTATGCAAGTGCGATAGGAGGTTGTGTTTTACCAATGGTACGGAAAACAGCTTCGCTCTGGACAGACCCCGCGGAATCCCATTGGTAGTATGTCTGCGTGTCTATGGGAGGCCGCATCAGGGTAGGTGTATATGGTCTTAACCTGAGACTTGCATCGCTAGTACTTGCGACAATCGGTAAACTTTGGTTGTGGTGGTTCGGGGCTTTAACTGGTTTTGTGTACGCCTCTTCTGGGTTTATCAAGAATCGTAGTGTACTGGATGTGATGTCAAGATGGAAGTATCACTTCAGACATATGGAGATGATGATCACGCAGGATACAGAACTAGTACTCTATAAAAGGTTGCAACCGTCGGGACAATATGACCAGGTCAGGATTATCCGATTTAAAGAGACTAGTTGTTTGATATCCGATATATGTTCGTACGGGGCAGACAGACACATTTCCAGCCCCAGGCCTAACATGTGATCGTCCGATACTGGATCGATGTACGCGATACTACGGTTATACTACGCTTGATAAAGATCTAATATTCCAGTAAGAATATTTCTGGAGAATTGGGTAGGCATGGCGCTTTGCTAGAAGCCAACCTTGTCTTGTAAATCGGTAAAAAGTAGTACGAGGTACGTACGTGTGTTTGGATTATCCAACGACCGTATTTACTGCCAACATATCCGGAGATCTCTTGGGTCGCTTCCTGAAGATTCACCTATGATGTTGATTCGAACTTTATTAATCTTGGATTAATTACGGAGAGAAACTTTATCTTGGATAAAATGCCTTATTAGGAAAGAGAGAGAGATCGATTAATTTGGAATTAATCGATATAAAATATATTCGATATATTATTAAACGAAATTAGATTTCGACGCGGAATTAAAATCGGATTTTAATTCGGGCAAACGAATTAATTTAGAATTAATTCGTTAGCGATCTGAATAATAATTCCGCTAGGCGTAATTATTTAATTCTCGTCGCGACGGAAATTCGTTAATTAGGAATTAGCGAATTTGAGCCCGAAAGTGTTTGCGGACACATTCGTATTTTGAACGGGTGGAATCCGCAAATCACAGCGATATCTCATTACTTGACACGAATAGATGATGGATGTATCTAGTCACCTTTATGGGATGATACATTGTCTCTATTCTCAATGTGAGATAATGATGGCATATGATGAATTTTCCTTTGGAGGGAAAACCTTTCACGGTTTTTGAAGGGTTTTTTAATTAAAAATTCATTTTGGTATTTGATATCTTATCATTGCTTTTCATTTGGCAACTCACGGTTTTTGGAAACAAAAAGAGAACCAAAATTGAAAAGTCTAACACTCTTCTCCTTCTCCTTGCTCACGCCGTGAGCTTCAAACCAAAGGCAGAAAAATCATTTTCATTTCTCCATTTTGCTAGCACATGAAGGATCAAAAGAGGTGATAGGGAAACAACCTTGGAGCTTGGAACACTTGAAGACTTGAAGCTTCTCTTCCTCTTCATCTTGGCCGAAACTTCCACCTTGAAGACTCAAGGATTGTCTTCACCATTTTCGTCACAAAGCTTAGTAAGTATGATTCCGCCATGTTTCTAGCTTTGCATGTATGTTATTTGTATTTCTATGGCTTAATCTTTCTTTGGGACTAATTATAGAAACCAACAATGGTATCATGGAGCCATGTTTAAGCATGAAATACATTAGGGTTAATTTGGGGAAATTGAATGAAGCATGTTCTTGTTAAATTGGATGCTAAAGTATGCTTATATGTATGTTATATGATATATTACATGATCAATTTTAAGAAAAATGCATTGGATGATTTTTCCCCAAAGTGGTGTCTGGCCGAATGTGGAGGTGCTTCCATAGGTTTGGAATTTTTCATGCACAAGTTTATTTGATGACTTAAGCATGATTAATGTATGATATATGATATAATACATGATCAATTTTGAGAAAAATGCATTGGATGATTTTTCCCCAAAATGTTGCTTTGGCCGAATGTGAGGTACTTCCACTAAGTTGAATTTTTGCATGCACAAGTTCATTAGATGATTTGAGTATGCTTAAATGTTTGTAATATGATATTATACATGATCAATTTTGAGAAAAATGCATTGGATAATTTTTCCCCAAAATTGATGCCTTGGCCGAATGTGTAGGTCATTTTACTGGTTTGGTATTTTGCATGCACAAGTTCATTAGATGATTTGAGTATGCTTAAATGTATGTAATATGATGTATTACATGATCAATTTTGAGAAAAATGCATTGGATAATTTTTCCCCAAAAATGATGCCTTGGCCGAATGTGTAGGTCCTTTACTGGTTTGGTATTTTGCATGCACAAGTTCATTAGATGATTTGAGTATTCTTAAATGTATGTAATATGATGTATTACATGATCAATTTTGAGAAAAATGCATTGGATGAATTTTTAACCAAAATGTTGATTGACCGAAAATGGAGATCCTTTTACTTAATTGGATTTTTGCTTTCAAGTTCATTAGATGACTTAAAATCAATACGGGATATAGATTAGTGATTCAATTGGATTGAAAAACAAATCGAACCGCAAAAATCCCTCTTGGCCGAATTCAACATGACATATTAAAGGACTTGATTTTTTGTTCAATAAATGTTAGACAAATGTTTTGAACAATTGATGATTAATAATTAAATTGGTGTTTTTGAAATATTTGATTTAATGAATTAATCATGCAATTACACTTTAATTAATTGAATTTTAAAATTTGGAATATTAAAATTTAATTAATGGGCTTTTATGTTTAATTGGGCCTTATGGGCTTGAAATTGATTTTATGGCACTTAAGGGTGATTCCTTATTTGGGCTTGGTAATTGGGTTTGACCCACATTGACCAAAGCCCAAGCCTTGATAATCAATTGAAAGCCCATCGGACTTTAATTAAAACACACATTGGATGTTAGTTGGGCTTGGAGACCCAATTTGATAAGATTTAGAATCTAATCTTTAAAAGCACATAAAAGTGTAAACATTTAATTTGGAATTAAAAAATTGAATTAATATTGAATGCGACTTAAATTGGATTTAACGGGTAGTTCGATATAATTCGTGAATTCGTACCTTATGTACTTATTCTCAAACGAGTTGGACTCGCGCAAAATCAAACCGTTGATTGAACATTGGATGATCACTTAAACAAAGACTAATTAATTGGATTAGATTGGTTGTATAGCATGTCTTGAATGAATATACATGTATGTGATGAATGAATAGTGTATAGCGGATGGATATTAGAAGGGAAAGGGTAATTTTAGAAATTATTGTTAAAATTTAGAATTTATAAATTGGACCTGCGTGTCCAGCCTTATCTCTTTTATCTCTTTGTATTCTCTTCTCACCTAATTCCCCTCAATGTAAATGAGGTTTCTCTTATTGTATTATGTAATTGGGTAGAAGTAGAATATTGCTAGCGGGGAGTGGAAATGGAGTGATTTGTTCTAGGAACAAGTTGTTTTATATATCCATCCGTATATCACTATTAATTTACTTTATGCACTTTATGATGTTTTAGAAGCATGCTTAAGGGTGTATGATGATGAGACCTAACAAAGATAATAAATTGGTTGCCAATTACGCAAAATCCCTCAATTTATATTAAGCAATTATCCTTCCATTTAATGATTCTTGTTCAAGATCCAAAATTGGCATTGGTTTATGGCCAAAGTCAAGACCTTTGTCAATTGAGGATGTACTTGAATCATGAGAGTTTTGTTCCACATCGGTGTCTTGTCCAAGTTGTGATTTGTTGGCCAAAGTCAAGATCACTTCTTGTCCAACGACATTGATTACGAAACTTTCCTTGTCAATGGGTCCCGCTTAACCGGAATCATTAGGTTTGTTGTGCCAAAGCCAAGGCCTAGATGGTTCGGAGGATATGGTTAGGAAAATGTATTAGATACATTGGCATAAGTAAATATACATATGTTTTGGACTTGGATGTCCACCTAACCGGATCTAGGAATTGGATGGGATCCAATTGATCTTTGAGATCTACCTAGTTAAATAGCATACAGCTTGTTGGCCAAAGTCAAGGTTGTGTGTTATTTAACGGGATCCTAGCCCACTAGGAAATAGGATTTCCCGAGTTCTCAACAGAGGGTTAGAGACTTGATAAAAATAGTGGGAGGCTAGTATTGAATTTGCAATTTCATTCAGATACTTAGCCTTACGCGTCTTTCAAAATTATTTCGTTTAATTAATTAAAATTAGTTGGACTAATTCATTTATTTTATTTTTCTTGTAACAGTTTGACTGTACCCATTTTATCATTAACTAGATAGTTGGACTATCGTAGTTGAGATGGCAAGCAAGGTAAATGTCCGAGACATCATCATGGGTGACAATGTCTTTAAGGGCACAAACTTCGCTGATTGGGAAATGAACCTGAGGATAGTCCTTGGGGCTGAGAGGATGCTGTACACTGTACAAACACATTTCCCGCCTAAGCCCACTGACCCACTTGAGCTGGAGTTATGGAAAACTCACAGCAATGATTGTGACACAGCTCAGGCTATTATGTTAGCTTCGATGACTCAGCACTTTCGTCGCCAGAATAGGGACTTGGATCCTTATATAGTATGATGGCTAGACTGCGAGATCTCCACCGCTCCAACAAGCGGATGGAAAGGTACGAGTTGGTGAAGAAACTCTTCCGCGCCCGAATGACTGAAGGCGCATCAGTTGAGGCCCACGGGGCTCAAATGATCGCCGATATTGATGAGTTGGCCAATATGGGAATAGTCTTGGAGGCTGAGCTGACCATAGATTTGATCTTACAGTCACTTCTTGATACTTGGAGACAAATCATAATCAACTATAAGTTGATGGATACAGATGACACTCTGGAGAGCTGTTATCCATCTTGAAGGAGTCTGAAAAAGAACTCCAAAAAGGGGGCAAGCGCGAGGCGCACTTTGCATCGACCTCTCAGAGGCAAAGGCTGGGCCCAAAGCTACTGAGGGGTGAGGAATAAGAAACATAAGAAAAAGGGTTAAAGGCAAGTTGACAAAAGCTTCTGGGAAGCCAAGGGACAAATCTCAAGATGTCTGCCTCAACTACGGCAAGAAGGGTCACTGGAAACGTGACTGCCGAATGGGCAAGAGACAAAGGGAGGATATCAAGGCAGGCAAGGCACTAG
>SKCR01004093.1:0-26685 GCA_019454045.1 Zanthoxylum bungeanum | reverse complement strand
ATATGATTCCAATGGTTTCTCAATGAACCATGAGCCTTGGAGGCTCATATAGACTGTATGTGTTATAACGGATAAACACTGAATGACTGTAGGACACAGAAACTGACGACGCTGTTGTTCTATAGGCTCGCGGCCTAGTTGGGAGTACGAAATAACAAGGAGTCGCCACCCCGGTGGTGAACCGGGACAAACAAATTTTAAGGCCGCACTCACCCCTCGCAAGGGAAGACCTCAAAACCGTTGGGTTCGGAATGGTCCCTTACTTATGTCACTTGTGATGATGTAAAATTGTGCAATAAACTAACTGAATCTATTCAACATTCATGCCTCAGGGTAATCTACGCCTAAGTCTGCATGCATATAATAAAACAATGAGAACCTATAACTAAGTTCGCATACTTCAAGTTGTCACAACGGAAAACACGCAATAACATACAATCATCACACAAGCATGCTCAATTATCTAATGCGGAAAATAAATAAGAACCTAAGCATAAATATAAATTAAATCCCTAATGTGAAAACAACATAATCATGCATAAAGAAATAAACTTTCTATCGACTAAATCATGCTTAAGATGAATAACATCTTTACCACATAATCATGCTTTAATATAAAATAAATGGACCTACGAACTACAACATGCTCAAACACAAGTTTGGATGAGACGAAATACATGTCTCTTAAGTGGTACGTGGCGTTGTATCCCGAGTACAAATCGCACTACCGTCCATTCGGATTCGGCAACGGAATTTACGTCCGGGTTTCCATCCTATATACCATAAAAGGGAACACATATTTCGTTCATCCAACAATCATATCATGCCTCAAACGACTCTCATGCGATAATATTTTTAAAATAAATAAAATAAACGAAAGATAATAATAAAAAAAAAGGGCGCCCTCAGGTCTAACCTCTTCTGTCATCTCACGAAAGGCCGTTACACGTCCGTTGGAAGGGTGAATGATCCGCAAATCTTTCGGTTCACTAACTCAACGTCTTTTCCTCCTCTGTTTTCACTATTTGGGCTGCTGTTTTCACTCCATTTTGCTACTATTTTGCTGTTGTTTTCAGGTCACTGTTTTTCGTTCGGTGTTAGGCTACTGTTTTGGTGTTTTTTAGATGTAGTTTGGGGGTGTGTCGGTATTTTTCAGGGGCTATTTTTCGATAACTGCAAGGGGTAATTCAGTGACTGTTTTAGGTGAATGGAGGGCTGCTTCAAGGACTATTTTCTCGGTGGTTACACTGCAGTTTCGGGGGCTGTTTTTGGGGCAGAATTGGGCTGTTTTGCGTGACAGTTTCGGGACAGTTCTGGTGAAGGACAATGGGCTGGTTCACAGCTTATTGAGGGTTGCACGGTGCATGAGGTTTTGACATGAGAAGCTAGGGTTCTTTTCTTATTAACTTAGTCGGTTAAGGGGCTGTTCAGTTTGCTATTTGGCACTGATGGAGGGTGCAACGTGAGGCCGTGGGGCTTGAGGTTGTGTTGGCGATATGGGAGCTCGGTTGAAGTGGCGAAGGGCTGAAGGGCTACGTGGAGTCTTGGCTAATTTGTTAATGCGTTTTTGGTGGTGGGTTGCTGGTTTGCCGTGAGGCAGTGAGTGGTGTTGTGAAGGGCAGTCTTAGGCGTTGAAGGTTCATGTGTTTGTTGCTCTCGTGGGAAGCTTATATGTTTGTGGGTGGCTGTTTTGAAGGCTAGGTGGCAGTGAAGCAATAGGCGCGGTGTTGAGGGTTTGAGCTGCTTGAAGGCGTAAAGGGGTTGGCTGGTTTGAAGGCTTACGTCTGGCTTTGTCGAAGTGGTGAGGCTGCTTACGTGAGGTGGAGGCTTTCGTTTGGTCAGAGCTGCTAGGGTTTTTTAGTTTGGTCCATTGCAGAGTGCTGTTGAAGGTAAAAGCTAGGTTAGGGTCCATGTTAGTATGCCGAGTGAGAGAGATAACATGAGGGCTATTAGGGTTTCAGTTTACTGGTTGTGGTTACGTGAAGGAGATAGGCTGGGCTAGGTACGTGAGCTAGGGTTTTAGTTTTTTGTAGTTTATATAGAGAGGGAATGTAGGGTTTGCATGGTTTTGAAAGGAAACAAAAATCAATTAATTATGTGTGTATTTAATTATAATTATTTAAGGCAAGACATTATGTAATTTAGGTGGTGAATTATTTAAATTAGGTGATTGATTTGATTTAATTGGGTTTAATAATTAGATTTAGTTTAATGGATTTTAATTAGTTATTAAATTTAATTTCAATTTAATTTAATTAGTTTTGGTTTAATTGGTTATAATTGGTTATAATTTAATTTAATTTAGATTTCACTTAATTTGTTAATGTGATTTAATTTAATTTATTTAAGTTTAATTTAATTTGTTTTAATTTAATTTGTGAGATGTGTTTTAAATGTTTTAATTATTTTCGGATTGGATTTGGTGTGTGTTTTAAAACGGAGGTCCAACAAGCGAACCCGAAGCGAAACAAGCGAGTTAAATCCGACCAAATGCTAATTTCCAACTTTACCCTTCCAACGTCCGTTTCCCCGGCTTTCACAATCAAAGAGGTAGTGTCTCCATACGAGACTCGTCATCGGGACTTATATGCAAAAATGCAGTGCCTACAGTCGCCCCCACTTTGATGGGACTTGTGGAGTGTGTGACAAATGACAATCCTATCAAGTACGTGCAATGTATTTTCACTTACCCGGCTCGCCGGCTGCCACCTGGTTTGCCCGTTGCTTCGAACTGAATTTTGATGATATGCCATTCCTGGCGTGCTAAACCCCGTACCCAGGGCATCGCAGTAGTCCACAATCCTTCACGATAGTCCACGGTAGTCTACATAATCCACGGTAATCCTCGGTAGTCCACACAATCCACATAGTCCACGGTAGTCCTCGGTAGTCCTCGGTAGTCCACGACAGTCCACATAATCCACAGTAATCCACAACTCTCCAAAATAGTCTTCGGTAGTCCTCGGTAGTCCACATAATCCACGGTAGTCCACGGTAGTCCTCGGTAGTCTGAATGCTAACCACGTACCTAGGGTGTCGCGGTGACGTCTCCGTACCTAGAGAGCCACAAATGTCTGAGTGCTAACCCCGTACCTAGGGTGTCGCGGTGATGATAGTCCATTTTCAAACCATGCTCCATTTTCGGAGGGCCATTTTCGGCGAGATGTGTAAGGGTCCATTTCCGAACCATGCTCCATTTTCGGAGTGCCATTTTCGGCGAATGATGAGATAATGGTCCATTTCCGAACCGTTGCTCCATTTTCGGAGTGCCATTTTCGGCGAGCTGATGAGATTGTGGTCCATTTCCGAACCATGACTGATATGAGAGTGGTCCATTTCCGAACTGTTGCTGATGAGAAATAGTCCATTTCCGAACCATGACTGACATGAGACGGGTCCATTTCCGAACCCTTGCTGATGAAAGATAGTCAATTTCCGAACTATTGCTTAGAGAGAGTGGTCCATTTCCAAACCGTTGCTGATGAGAGATAGTCCATTTTCGAACCATGACTGATATGAGAGAGGTCCATTTCCGAACCCTTGCTGATGAGAGATAGTCCATTTCCGAACCATTACTGATATGAGAGTGGTCCATTTCCGAACCGTTGCTGATGAGAGATAGTCAATTTTCGAACCATGACTGATATGAGAGGGGTCCGTTTCCGAACCATTGCTGATGAGAGATAGTCCATTTCCGAACCATTACTGATATGAGAGTGGTCCATTTTCGAACCGATTTGATGATGTAGTAGATATGGTGGCGGGGCGCCTCGACCTCTGGGCTTTGTTCCCGAACCACCGAATGTGAACTGTGATGATGATGCAGTGGGCCCTCGACCCTGGGAAGCATCCTTGAACTGCAACCGACAACGGGGGCACCTCGACCCTGGGTACCTCGACCCAACACCGCTGACAATAGGGACCTCCCCTTAGAACTGATGATGTAGTGGGTACCTCGACCCTGGGCACCTCGACCCGGAACTACAACCGACAACGGGGGCACCTCGACCCTGGGCACCTCGACCCAACACCGCTAACAATAGGGACCTCACCCTCGAACTGATGATGTAGTGGGCACCTCGACCCTGTGCACCTCGACCCTGAGCACCTCGACCCAATACTGCTGACAAAGTGGGCATCGCCCTCAAACTAATGATGTAGTGGGTCTTCGACCTGGGACGCATCCCGGAACTACAACCGACAACGGGGGCACCTCGACCCTGGGACGCATCCCAATACCGCTGACAATAGGGACCTCGCCCTCAAAATGATGATGTAGTGGGCCATCAAGCCTAGGACGCATCCCGGAACTACAACCGACAACGAGGGCACTTCGACCCTGGGACGCATCCCAATACCGCTGATAATAGGGACCTCGCCCTCAAAATGATGATGTAGTGGGTCCTCGACCCTTGGACGAATCCCCAAAACTGCTGATGATGATGTGTCTCCATACCCAGAGTGCCATACCCGGCGAAACTGATCTGATGCCTCCATACCGGCAAAACTGAAACTGATGTCTCCATACCCGGAGTGTCATACCCGGAAAAACTGATACTGATGATGATGTGGGCCTCGCCCCAGAGTGCCATACCCGGCCAAACTGATGCTGATGTTGATCTTCCATTCTCAGAGTGCCATTCTCGGCGTGCTCATTCTTGAGCTGTCCATTCCCGGACTATATCTCCATTCTCTGAGTGCCATTCCCGGCAAAACTGATCTGATGTGATGTGGGCCTCGCCCCCAGAATGCCATACCCGGTAGAAACTGATCTGATGCTATGTGGGCCTTCCCCCAAGAATGTCATACCCGGCAGAAACTGATCTGATGCTATGTGGGCCTCTCCCCTAGAATGCTATCTCTGGCAGAACTGATCTGATGTCTTCATACTCGGAGTGCCGTACCTGACTGATCTGATATCTCCATACCTGGAGTGCCGTACCTGGTAAACTGATCTGATGTCTCCATACCCGGAGTGTCGTACCTGGCAAAACTGACCTGATGATGATGTGGGACTCACCCCTAGAGTGCCATACCCGGCAAGATTGATACTGATGCTAATAGGGTCTCGCCCCCAGACTGATGCTGATGTGGGCCTCGGCCCTGGGATTCATTCCAAATTCTGACGACGTGGGCCTCGGCCCTGAGATTCATTCCCTGGATTCATTCCAAATTTTGACGATGTGGGCCTCAGCCTTGGGATTCATTCCCTGGATTCATTCCAAATTCTGATGACGTGGGCCTCGGCCCTGGGATTCATTCCAAAAACTACTGACAATATGGGCCTCGACCCTGGGATTCATTCCCGATGCTGCTGATAATATGGGCTTCGACCATGGGATGCATTCCCGATGCTGCTGATAATGTAGGCCTCGACCCTGGGATTCATTCCCGATGCTGCTGATAATGTGGGCCTCGACCCTGAGTTGATACTGGTGTGGGCCTCGCCCAAAACTGATTTTGATGTGGGCCTCGCCCCAGACTGAAACTGATGTGGGTCTTGCCCCAAAACTGATACTGACGTGGGCCTCGCCCCAAACTGATGTGAGCCTCACCCCAAACTGATACTGATATGGGCCTCACCCCGGGACTCATCCCCAAACGAATACTGATATGGGCCTCGACCCCAAACTGAAACTGATGTGGGCCTAGCCCCCATACAGACACTGATGTGGGCCTCCCCCCAGAATGATGCTGATGTTGGCCTCGCCCCAAAACTGATACTGACGTGGGCCTCGCCCCAAACTGATGTGGGCCTCACCCCAAACTGATACTGATGTGGGCCTCACCCCGGGACTCATCCCCAAACGAATACTGATATGGGCCTCAACCCTGGGACTCATCCCCAAAACTATTACTCATATGTTGCTGATTCTGGTTGGCTTGTCTTTGCCGCTTTCTCTTTTTCATCTTTGAAACCTGTGAATGGAAAACGAAACAAACACAAAAAAGAATGCAAAAATACGTTACGTGTATGCATGCATGCATGAATTTCCTATTCTGTTAGGTTAGGTCTTCCACCAGTTCTCCAGGCGACTGCTCAGTCTTCTCTATGGTCTCATGACTCAATATCTTGTTACGTCCTTGATTCACGGTGTGGTAGACTGGTCACCCTCAGTCTTGGTTTACCATTCTGCTCTTCGCTGTTTGTACTTGGTCAAGATGAACCACATTGTGAGGCCTTCCATATCATACAATATCACATGCTACAAAATAGTCCCAATAGTTACACATATTATTGCCCTCAAAGAATGCTCAGTATTGAAACCAGAGAACCTTCAAAACACTCAATGCAACTCAAATCCGAGTTTTTGAATAAATGATCTATGCCAGACTCAAAGTGTGTGTGTGCAAATGTTCCTTTGTAGCTTGATCCTTAAGTAAGCTAACTCAATGATTTTGTTTCAAAAACCGGGATCGATGAGTCAAACCAACCTAGATGTCTCAGTTATGCCTGCAGTTGCTTTTCTGTGCTCAATGTGGTATGGTTTTCTTTCTATTTTGTCTTTTTTTTTTTTTCTTTTTTTTCCTTTCTCTTTTTTCAACACACCTACCCTTAAGGTAGCATTTCTCCTCATGGTGGTCCTAATACTCGCCCATGGGTAGCTTCACGCTTATCGGTTATAGGCGGTTTATTTCTTTTCTTTAGAGACTTTTTCTTTTATTTTCAACCACACCACACATCATAACACAAGCAAGTCAGGATAGACATCTAAGTAAACGGTCATTCACTGACCTACAATCTTTTCAACTAGTCATCTTGCCAACTACTCAGGTTTTCACCGCTAAGAACCTACAATTAAGTGCTTACGAGTCTAACATAGATCAATTACTCAAAGCATCAGATAAAAGCACATCAAGAGTTTATCATTTCTAAGATTTCACCCTAAAACAAACAATTTCATCATCGGACTTACGTCTAACTATTAAGGACTAAACTACATTTTTTTTTCTCTCTTTTTCTTTTCTTTCTTTTTTTCCTTTTTCTTTTCTCTCTATTTTTTCTCTTTTTTTTCTGTTGTTTTTTTTGAAGGCCCCTCCAATGGTCTTTCTATCCTTGCCGTAAGGTTCTCTGTTCCTCGGTTTCCTTTTCCACGATATCCACGTTTGCTAAACACTTCTTGACAAGCCCTTTTTTTTTCTCTAACCCAACAGATATCTATGATGGCTTTTAAGACACGGGGTTAACATGATGCGTGTATGCATGAGATGCATGAGATACGTGCAATGTATGTAATATATAAGCTCATTTAAAAATTTTTACACTAGTTGGCCCATTATCATTTTAAAGTATTCAATCATACTATTGCGCGGTGCAAACTTGTCCCAGTTGAAAAGGCCAAACAGGTTTACACTTTGCGATAACATGGGTAAACAACTTCAAATGATACGAGGCCCAAACATAAAATGGCCCATCGACATTTTAGAAGCTTTTTGCCCAACTGTCAAAGGACACGAACTCGTCCCAGTTTAAATGGCCCAACAAGTTAACAACATTTGACAAAAGGTCCAACTGGATCCAAATGACGACGGTCCAAAACATCAACATAAAAAAAATAATTTCTACTAGTTCTACGACTAAGGTTCACATATGGGTTTACGGGAGTGCGGACAAAGGCTCTCGCTGATGAAGGCTCTCGCTGACAATGCCTTTAACTAAACCCCTTTAACCCACTATAAACACGGTTAATTAAAGCACAAATCACAAACATCACAAGACATGATTTCGGGGCCGATTCTCTATCCCCAGTGGAGTCGCCAGACTGTAGACAACATGACCTGGGCGACGCATGCTGTTCTAGGCTCGCGGCCTAGAGGGAGTACGGAGTAGTCCGTGGGGAACTAAACCGGAGAATGATGGAGTCGCCACCCGGTGTGAACCGGGACAAATATTTAAGGCCGCACTAACCCCTCGCAAGGGAAGACCTCAAACCGTTGGGTTCAGAATGGTCCCTTACTTATGTCACTTGTGATGATGTGATTTGTGCAATAAACTAACTGAATCTATTCAACATTCATGCTCAAGGGTAATCTACGCCTAAGTCTGCATGCATAATAATAACAATGAGAACCTATATCTAAGTTCGCATACTTCAAAGTTGTCACAACGGAAAACACGCAATAACATACAATCATCACACAAGCATGCTCAATTATCTAATGCGGAAAATAAATAAGAACCTAAGCATAAATATAAATTAAATCCCTAATGTGAAAACAACATAATCATGCATAAAGAAATAACTTTATATCGACTAAATCATGCTTAAGATGAATAACATGCTTACCACATAATCATGCTTTAATATAAAATAAATGACCTACGAACTACAACATGCTCAAACACAAGTTTGGATGAGACGAAATACATGTCTCTTAAGTGGTACGTGTGATGAGTGATATTTATATCACTATTTCCCACTCATTTAATCTAATATTTTGTATAGTTTCTTGAGTTTTGTGAATGTTTTGATGTGTTTTGTGTTATTTTGTAGATAAATAAGTTTCAGGACATTCTGGAGGTGATTTGGAGTAAAACAGTGAAAATTGGCGGAAAAAGGGCATTTTGTTAATTTCCAGCGTCGCGCCGCCCAGACCTTCCGCGTCGCAACGCCCAGCATGCGCTGAATCTGCTAAAGTGCACCGAGTCAACATGTCAGAATTTGAGAAAGTTTGACTTTGCTAAAATGCGCCGTGCCACGTGTCACCATCACATCCAATCTGCTAACGTGCGACGTACCACGTGTCAACATCATATGCTGCCGACACTCAGACTTGACACGTGTCGCCTCGTCATCAGCCATGTCAGCGGTCAATGAGTCAACTTCGCCATGTGTCACGCCTCGTCATCAGCCACGTCACAAGGTCAACGAAGTCAACTTGCCACGTCAGCATCACCCAATCACAGCGTGACACGTGTCGCCACGTGTCGCAATCCTATTGTGCCGACAATTGCAACACACGCCAGAGCCACGTCAGCGCCACGTCAGCATGACATCATCAATGACGTCATCACAATAATTGAGTCTTAGCCGCCTTGCCACGTGTCGCGTGAACAGTCAGCCGCCATGCCACGTGTCGCCTTCTCAGCGTGCCACGTCTTACTATTCCAGCGTCGCGACGCTGACCTGGCGTCGCGACGCTGGCACCAAAAATTTCTATAAATACTGCGCGAATTTCATAATTCCGTGTGTGCTTTTCTCTCTCTCATCTCTTTGATGAAGAGAGAGTTTCTCTCTCTAAAAATATTTTAATTTTATTTTATTTTTTAGTTTGTAATTTATTTTAATTACCATTTGTAATAATAGTAATTTAGTTTTTACTTTTTACTTTTTACAGTTTTTACTATTCATGAGAAAGTAATTTTCCAACTAGGGTGAAAGGTAACTCTTTTACTATTACTATTTAGATTAATCTCCCATAAAAATAATATATTTACTAATTAAAATACTGATTAATAAAGGATACCGCTATATTGGTCGGTTGGCAATTTATTTTAATCTGGTTTAAACCTGACTTGAAAAGGATACCGCTATATTGGTCGGTTGGTAATTTAATTATGGTACCGCCTATATGGCGGTGGTTGGACTTAATTTGACTTAATCAGGATACCGCCAGATTGGTCGGTTGGTAATATTATAACAAGTTTATATATTATTTTATGGGAGATATCTAAATTAGTAGTAGTAAAAGTAATTTCTTTTACCTTAGCATTTTATTTTATTTTACTTTTCAGTTTTACTTTATGTCTTTTACTTTTCAGTATTTTTACTTTATGTCTTTTATTTTTCAGTTATTAGTCCTAGTTATGTGTTGTAACTAAATAGTTATCTGGGGTTGTGATGAATTTCACTATCACCGGTTTATAAGGGTTAGATTATAGTTTGGGTATTATAAAGATTTATTTATTGAGTCTTAATCTTAATGCTTTTTATTAATTGGCCATTAATAAAATTGATTAGGTAAACTTAAAATGAACTAGACATAGGGATTTTAAGTTTAAAACCTTAGACTCAATAACCCACGATCTTCCTTGAGGATAGATAACCCTTTAATAGATTTCCTTACAGGATAGGAATATACATGTCGGGCGAGGGTAGCCATAATTGGAACTCAATCTTAATGAATCCAGATAATGTGGTTGACATAGGAATATGGTTCAATTGGGTTTACACGGTATTTGTGTCTGACCATCGACAGATGCTTTCGCATAATTTCGTGTTCCAGGTTAATAAATCAATGTTTTACCCATCTATATAATAATCACTTCATCTTTAAAATAGTATTGGAATAAATCACAACCCTAGATCTTTGTGTCTTTTGTAATTTCTTTAGTATTTTCTTTTGTCTTTTTATTTATTTATTTATTAGCAAAGTCTTTCAACCAAACAAACAAACAATCTCTCTCTTCTCCATTTAATTAGATATTGTAAATAAATAGATTCAACATTTAATAACACACTGTAGGAATTAAGTCCTCGTGGGATCGATATTTTTATACTACTTGAACGATACGTGCGCTTGCGTTATACGTGTGTGTTTACGCCGGTCAAGTTTTTGGCGCTGTTGCCGGGGACTTATTTTTCTTGAGTTGTTAATTTTGAAACTATCTAATTTACTTATATCTAATTTTCTTTCTTTTATTTTGCAATTTTTATTTCTTTTGTTTTCAGGTGATTAAAAAAATGGAACACTACTGGGAGATTGAAAAATTACGAGCGTTACAAGAAGATACACCCCAAATCTGGGAGCAACAGTCCGGTTTTCTGAGGCCTGTTGTTGAGCCCAATGACTATCCCTGGATGACAGAACCAAGTAATACTACTTTTGCTCAACAGAACTCAATGTGGAGATGTGACATATGTAATGGTAACCACCTAAGCGATTATTGCGAGTACAACTATAATTCAGGGTGGCATAACTATCAAAATCCTTCATGGTATGATGAGCCAACATATTTCACAGAACCATCACATTTTCCATCTTATCCATCATCTTCCTTTGATCCTTATCAAGAACCAGAACCATCCGAGGAAGATCAATTGATTCACATGTTCAAAGAACCAGAAGCTCGATTTGATGCACAAATTCAGAGTAACGCAGGATCCATACAGAGAATAACAGATCAGATCAGACAATTAATAGAAAACCAGAACATCATACCTCAAGAACTAGTTTCAGATGACACTGATGAAGCCTTCGAGTACCCAGAAATCCACGATGACACCTTAACAGAGGAGGAGGCTGAGCAGTATCAACAACCAGAGGTATCAGTTCAGGAAACCGAACCGGCAAAGTCTCGATTTGATTTTTATTATTCAGATTCTGACGAGGATGAAACTGAGCTGTTTGTACCAACTGCATCAAAAATTGAGGATGGAATTCTGTATCCTCAAAATGAAGATCTTGGAGATTCCATTGCACAAATGTTTGATGAAGATCTACCTGAGCCAATCATTTCAACCAGATCAGAGGATGAAGACCTAAAATCTGACATTTCTTTTCATCCTCAGGTTGACAATTTTGAAACATGTATTTCACAGATGACAGATGAAGAGCTGAATGCAGAAATTTTCAAATACATCTGTGAAGAAAAGGTGGAGCAAGAAGTAGAGCAAATGGAGGAGCAAATGTCTGACTTTATTAAAGATCCAGAGCATTCAGGAAAAACATTGCTGTTTTGGGGAGTACAAATCAAAGATATCAACCAGAAGCTTGACAGAATGGAATTTCCATTCCAAGTCAAGCACCATACGAGACCTCCTGATTTTCTTTCTTTCTTTGCAGGAACCACTGGAACAATAAGGAGCAAAAAAGTGACACGATCACTGAATAAGACAAAATTCTTTTTACCACTTTACTGTTGGAATAGACCCTTCAAAAGCAACGCTCACGGGATTGTCTTTGATAGGACATCCAAAACGACATTGAAACCTCCTTAACAGATGAATTTCAGTCACGTCTGGCTGAAGATGAAAAATTTAGCGCTAGCAGGGAGGCAACCCATGCAATTTGTTGTAATTTGTTTTCATATTTTGTGTGAACTTTTTAATTTTGTGTGTGAGTTTTGCAGGAAAAAATTAAAAATGGAATTTATCAGGACAAAGCAAACCAGAACAAGCGGGATTTTCACAAAATAAAAATTTGACAAAATCACGAAGATACAAAGTCAATCCAGAAAAGCCGGCCGAGTAAGAAGTCAGCTCTTGGGATGCGTCCCTATGGATTTATCTGTCGCAAGACATGGTTTTGCCAAAAAAAAAAAAAAAAAAAAAATCCTAGCGTCGCGACGCACGACCAATTTCAGCGTCGCGACACTGGTTTGATTACAAGCCTAAAACCGGCAGCCACCACGCACAGATCACTCCTCCTTCTTCACAGATCTCACCATTTTCTCTCAACCCAGCAGCCAAATCCATCCACAACCGAATCATCACCACCAACAAACAACCATCACCGAGAGAGCCTATCACCAAGAATCACCCTTGCCGAGCCGAGATCTACCAGAAACCCACCATAGCCGAGTCCTTCACCATCAAAACCAAACCATCACCAGCCACATCAAAACCGAGATCCATCAACCGCATCAACAACCACGGCGAGCTACCCTTGCCGTGACCGAGCCCTTCCTTCGCCGAGTCAAAACCGAGCCAGATCTGCCGTGAACCTCACCACCGAGAGCCACAGCCGAGATCTACCAGAACCGAGCCACTGCCGAGAAGCCAACACCCAAAACCAAAACCGAGATCCATCACAGCCACTTCAACCACAAAACAAAACCGAGATCCAACAAAAATCGAACAAAGCCGAGCCACTGCCGTGTCTTGCCGTGACCGAGCCCGTCCTTCACCATCAAAACCAACCCATCCACCACGAAACACTCAAAGACGAACTCACTGTCGAGCACCAACAAAATCTACACTTGCTGATCACTTTCACCGAAAACCACCACAGCCGAGACACCACTAGCCGCAAACCTCACCCTTGCCGAGCCATCATCGCCGAGATCCACCAGCCTAGACCAGACCATCATCGCCGAGATCTACCAAAGCCAACCACTGCCAAGCAACAAACCCACTATCAAAACCATCCATGATCAGATCTGATTTTTTTGGATAATTTTGAAATTGAATGTTACAGGTTTTGAAATTTTGGCAGTAAAAGGGGATAAAAAAAAATTGAATGAGTTTGTGGTTGATTTTGTTGAAATTGGAGGATTGTGAATTTGGAAGTTTAGCGGTGAATAACTGGCTGAATTCTGAGTTTAGAATTGCCAGATCGATGAAATTTTGTAGAATTGGGGGCAAAGTTTGACATTGTGGTGATTTTTGAAGTGTTAGTTGTAGGATGAATTTGGGGAAATTTTGAGTTTTTAGAGGAGACTCTGTCGAAATTTTCACTAAAAAATGGTCAATTATCGATCGTGGTAAAATAAAAACGTAAATTGAACATAAATTTTTCCTATCGGTAATTTTTCCTGTAAAATTTCAGCTGACTAGGTAATATCTTCTAATCTCTTTTGTGTATACATAGTGTGAACTTTTTAATTTTGTGTGTTATTTTTGTAGGGAAAAGCACAAACGGAGCATTTTAAGACAGAAGGAATTGTGTTTGGCAATTCATTAACAATGGCTGAATAAGGAATGAAATCTTAAGATACATCCTAATGAATTTATACTACGCGAGTGGCGTATTGCATACACAATTCTGTTGCCTTAATTATTGCTTTGATTCGCTTTTCTTTGTAATTATCTTTATTTTCGTAGATAGGATCCAGACTTTTTGACCTTTCACGATTTCTTTTGTTGTTTAGCTAACAATCGTCCTCTGGAAGAAACTTGTGCTATTATTGTATTCACCCCTTTCAGGTACTATAAATTCAGCCCGTCATTGCACTTTGAAGGCATCCATAGTTGAGAAAGAAATACATAAAAAAAATGGAAGCCACTTCAAGAAGACGAGTTGAGAACATCTGTGTGTTTTGCGGTAGTACAGTTGGTACTAAACCACAATACATAGAAGCAGCACAGGAATTGGGTCGAGTCTTAGCAGCAAGGAATATGCACTTAATATATGACGGAGGTAATCTTGGATTAATGGGGATTGTTTCAAAGGCTGTACAGGAAGGAGGCAGTCATGTTTTGGGAATCATCCCAAAACCCTTGGCAGAAGCAAATCTTATTGGATCATCAAACGGAGAGGAACTGATCGTGCCAGAAATGGGTTCGTGTCAAAACCTTTAAAAGAACTCCTTTTTACTGCCAGAACTGCTCCAGATCTAATTGACCAACTCATAGCCTATGAACCAAAAGTTGACCCTATCATATCAAAGATAAATTGGTCCGAGGACGATCGTGGTAAGAGGCGTAGGATTAATCTGGATCTTAACCTTTAATTTCCTGTAAAATTTCAATTAATCAGGTACGATTTTCTACACTCTTCTTCTACTGTTTAAGACATTGGGGACAATGTCTCATTTAGGTTTGGGGGTGAGGTATAGTTAATAGTACTTGTTTGTATTGTGTTTTTATTTTTAGTCCAAAATTTTTCGAAAAATACAAAAAAATTGAAAAATTTTCAAAAATTACAAAAATATTTTGCATTTTTATGTTTTTATTTTAACTAAAAAGGTGAAATTGGTAAGAAATAGCCGAGTAAGGAGTTTCCACTCTTGAGACGTATTTCAAGCCATTTATTTCGAAACAAGTTAATTTTTGTTTATTTCATTTTGAATTATTTAATTTGTGAATTCTCCATAATACTGATTAAAATGAATCTTCATATGCTCATTTGACAGGTATTATCAACATACATAGTAACATACGGACATGAGCTGTAATTGAAAAGTTTGTAATATTTCGTGCTCTAGTTTAATTGGAGGAAGCATCTATAAATAGTTATGGAATAAAAAAAAAAAAATTTTGATGTAAAAAAATAAAGTATCTAAGATCCGGGTTATTAAGTCTGTAAGGGTGTTTTAACACATAGTGCCCTAAGACCAACTGGTTTGGGAGTCATTGGCCCAAAGCTCGTTACATGGATCAAAGATACTGCAAAAATATATATATCTGAAGTCTGAGTAATTAAGTTCGTAGGGGTGTCTTAACACCTGGTGCCCTAAAGCCAACTGGTTTGGGAGCCACCGACCCAAAGCTCGCTACATAGACGGAAGGTATTGTATATAAATAAAAAGTCAAAATTCAGAAAAATCAAAGAAAAAATCAAAAAAAAAAATCAGAAAAATTATTCCATTGCTACAAAAATGTGTGAATCTAATAGAACTTTAGGACAAAAATATTACTCTCTTATCAACTACACTTATGACTGTTGTGGGCAAAAAAAGTTGTTTAATATTATGTTGGCTGTGTATATGGAGAATGGTAAAATAATCGGAGAATTTACTTATTTAGTAATTTAGAAAGAAACAAAACAACTAGTAACTTGTAGTAGAAGTTTCACCTGATTAGTTACTATCTTCTTTATTCTCTTTTCGCTTGTCTTTTTGCTTTTGTGTGCATTAGTTTTACTGCCTTTTTACTTTTGTAAAATGTTTGTGGGTATCATTGCTGTAAACCCTCACGAGACTACAACTCGTCCACTAGGGACACCTAGGGGTTGAAAGGCTAAATGCAACCGTGATCCCTACGAAAATGGCTTAGTTAAATTTTATTCTGTTATTTTATTCTGTATTTTGCTCGAGGACTAGCAAAATGTTAGGTTTGGGGGTGTGATGAGTGATATTTATATCACTATTTCCCACTCATTTAATCTAATATTTTGTATAGTTTCTTGAGTTTTGTGAATGTTTTGATGTGTTTTGTGTTATTTTGTAGATAAATAAAGTTTCAGGACATTCTGGAGGTGATTTGGAGTAAAACAGTGAAAATTGGCGAAAAAGGGCATTTTGGTAATTTCCAGCGTCGCGCCGCCCAGACCTTCCGCGTCGCGACGCCCAGCATGCGCTGAATCTGCTAACGTGCACCGAGTCAACATGTCAGAATTTGAGAAAGTTTGACTTTGCTAAAATGCGCCGTGCCACGTGTCACCATCACATCCAATCTGCTAACGTGCGCCGTACCACGTGTCAACATCATATGCTGCCGACACTCAGACTTGACACGTGTCGCCTCGTCATCAGCCATGTCAGCGGTCAACGAGTCAACTTCGCCATGTGTCACGCCTCGTCATCAGCCACGTCACAAGGTCAACGAAGTCAACTTGCCACGTCAGCATCACCCACACCACACGCGTGACACGTGTCGCCACGTGTCGCAATCCTATTGTGCCGACAATTGCAACACACGCCAGAGCCACGTCAGCATGACGTCATCAATGACGTCATCACAATAATTGAGTCTTAGCCGCCTTGCCACGTGTCGCGTGAACAGTCAGCCGCCATGCCACGTGTCGCCTTCTCAGCGTGCCACGTCTTACTATTCCAGCGTCGCGACGCTGACCTGGCGTCGCGACGGCTGGCACCAAAAATTCTATAAATACTGCGCGAATTTCATAATTCCGTGTGCTTTTCTCTCTCTCATCTCTTTGATGAAGAGAGAGTTTCTCTCTCTAAAAATATTTTAATTTTATTTTATTTTTATTTTTTTAGTTTGTAATTTATTTTAATTACCATTTGTAATAATAGTAATTTAGTTTTTACTTTTTACTTTTTACAGTTTTTACTATTCATGAGAAAGTAATTTCCCAGCTAGGGTGAAAGGTAACTCTTTTACTATTACTATTTAGATTAATCTCCCATAAAAATAATATATTTACTAATTAAAATACTGATTAATAAAGGATACCGCTATATTGGTCGGTTGACAATTTATTTTAATCTGGTTTAAACCTGACTTAAAAAGGATACCGCTATATTGGTCGGTTGGTAATTTAATTATGGTACCGCCTATATGGCTGGTTGGACTTAATTTGACTTAATCAGGATACCGCCAGATTGGTCGGTTGGTAATATTATAACAAGTTTATATATTATTTTATGGGAGATATCTAAATTAGTAGTAGTAAAGTAATTTCTTTTACCTTAGCATTTTATTTTATTTTACTTTTCAGTTTTACTTTATGTCTTTTACTTTTCAGTATTTTTACTTTATGTCTTTTATTTTTCAGTTATTAGTCCTAGTTATGTGTTGTAACTAAATAGTTATCTGGGGTTGTGATGAATTTCACTATCACCGGTTTATAAGGGTTAGATTATAGTTTGGGTATTATAAGATTTATTTATTGAGTCTTAATCTTAATGCTTTTTATTAATTGGCCATTAATAAAATTGATTAGGTAAACTTAAAATGAACTAGACATAGGGATTTTAAGTTTAAAACCTTAGACTCAATAACCCACGATCTTCCTTGAGGATAGATAACCCTTTAATAGATTTCCTTACAGGATAGGAATATACCCGTCGGGCGAGGGTAGCCATAATTGGAACTCAATCTTAATGAATCCAGATAATGTGGTTGACATAGGAATATGGTTCAATTGGGTTACATTGGTGTAGGCATTGCATTTTCGCATGTGAAACCCGATGAGGAGTCTTATTTGGAGACAACTACCTTTTGAGTCACGGATGCCACGGGAAACGGATATCGGAAGGGGAAATTCAGAATAAGCAAGCTCACTGTCTTCGTTGGTGCTACGTTCGTTACTTCGTTCGAACGGGAAACAAATTGCGGGCGTTCGTGTAGCGTTCGAGGGAGCGTTCGAACGGTGTCGGTAATTCTGGTTTTGCTGCTAGCCTCACACCCAGCCCATTTAGCTCCCCAAAGCCTATAAAACACATCCCAAATTAAATAATTAAATATTAAATTAAATATTAAACATTAAATAAAACATTTAAATCATTTACCAATTAAAATAATCAATTACCAACTTAAACTAAAATCATGCCTAAATTAAACAAATCACATACTAAATCAAAATATAATCATACCAAATTAAAATCAATCTTAATCAATTAAATCCAATCATATATTTGACTTCCTAATCTAATAAGATATTTACCAATATAAAATATTTGTATTCCTAAACCAACACCAATTAAATATTACAACTTCTTAAATTAAAATATCTTGTCCCCCCTCAATCTTGTGTATGCCTTTCTCACCTCTCCTAATTTTGGAAACAAGATCCATTCCCTTGTAAACCCTAGCCATTCTCTATATAAACAACACCTAACCAAGGCCATTCCTCTCCTCGACACAACACAATTCACACCCAAAACAGACAAAAAGAGAAAACACTTCATACACACACGAAAAGAGCACAAAAGAACCTCAACCATCTCATCCATAGCCGAATCTACCACAAGTAACCACCCTAATCACCACCGAAACTACAAGCACCAAAACAACCCCTAATCACCACCGAAAACCAGCCCCTCTAAACCTCCATACATCACCGAAAATCACACAAACACAGCATCCCAAATCCTTAAAAAAATAGCAACATAAAAACTACATAGATAATCTTAAAAATAATCACTTTTAATTGCACTAAGAACCCACACAACTTGGAATAGTTCTTTGAAAACATTGAAACAGGTAGCCCGTGCAGTGAGCAGCAAAACAGGAGCCGAATAGGAGCAGAACGGAGTTCGAACAATAAGCAAAGCAGCGAAGCAGTGAGCTAGGACGTTGAACCAGCGGACCAGAAAGTTGCGGAGCTTTTCCCCCCCTTTCGATCTTCGTGGAACGTGAGTCCGAGAGACGGCTTAAAAGGTTAGACCTGAGGGTATCTTTCACACTTATTCTCACTTTACTTTCTGGTCATTTATTTGATTATATTTTCCGTATTTGTGGTATTTGTTGTGTGTATGATGTATGTTGTGGGTATTGGATGAATGAGAGATGTGTCAACTCTCGCGGTATATCGGATGGAAACCCGGACATAAATTTCATAGCCGATTCCGAATGGACGGTAATATGATCTGTACTCGGGCCACAACTCCACGTACCGCTTGAGTAAACGGCACCATCTCTCTTTCGTTGTGTTGCTTCGTGTTTATTTAGTTTTCTCTTGAATTCAATATGTTGTTTATTTTTGTATGATTCGACCAGGCGCATGGGCTTAGTGAGTTAGTCCAAAGGTCCTCCATTTGTGAGACAAAGAGCCGAAAAGGCCACCTTCGTGACACTACTTCGCCGCGCCGGTTGATGTATGTTCGGTTGGACGCAAGATACGTTCAATCGAGCATACTTAGTTTGATATTATCATCTTTATTTTCGTATGTATAAGTCAATCGAGCGCATGGGCTTAGTAAGTGTGTTGTGAGATCCCCTATGGGGAGGGGCTAAAAGCCCTTTACCACGATGCTTTGCCGCGCCGGTTGACGTGTGTTCGGATTGGATGTAAGATGCGTTCAATCGGGCATACTTGGTTGATATGATTGGTTCTATTCTTGCATGTGTGATATGACGCGCATGGGCTTAGCATGTTGGTCTAAAGGTCCTCTCTTTGAGAGATCAAGAGCCCCAAAAGGTCACCTTTACGGCAGTGCTTCGCCGCGCCCTTTTATTTTCTGTTTATGTATTGCATCAGGTCCGTGTCCGTTCGAACGCGTTCACGAACGCAACTCGAACGCGCATGTGTTTTTGCCTTATTATGTGTCAGGTCTCGTATCCGTTCGAACGCGTTAACAAACGCCATACGAACGTGAGCTCTCTGTCTCATCTCCGTTCGAACGCGTTTACGAACGCTACTCGAACGTGAGCATTCTATCTCGTCTCCGTTCGAACGCGTTTACGAACGCTACTCGAACGTGAGCATTCTGTTTCATTTCCGTTCGAACGCGTTTACGAACGCTACACGAACGCACACACACTGAACTGAGTCTGTCTTATTATATTCATGCATAATTGCCTATTAGTTGATCTTTCTTATGCAAATGTGTCACAATTCGTATGCTTATGTCATGATAACATTTGAGCATTATTTCTTGCGGTATATCGGATGGAAACCCAGACGTAAATTCCGTAGCCGATTCTGAATGGACGGTAGTGCGATCTGTACTCGGGCCACAATTCCACGTACCACTTGAAAAGTGCCCATATGTGTGCTTGTATGGTTAATATGTGTGCTTGTGTTTTTTCCTGAATGTGATATGCAAGCAAAGTTGTATGTTAGTTGCTATCTTGATATATGTTAAGCATGCAAATTTAAATGTAAGATATATGTGAAATACATGTATATTTAGACGCATATTTTATTTTATAAATGTGAATTTAGAAGCATGATACCCTTAGGAATAAGTGTTACTTCAGCTTGTTTAAATTATTATATGAATCCTTTCATTACAAATGACATGAGTAAGGGACCATTCCGAACCCAACGGTTTGAGGTCTTCCCTTGCGAGGGGTGAGTGCGGCCTTAAATCTTTGTCCCGGTTCACACGGGTGGCGACTCCATGTTATGATCCTTCCCAACTAGGCCGCGAGCCTAGGAACGGCGTCGCTCAGTTTCTGTGTCCCACAATTGGGTATTTGTGTCTGACCATCGACATATGCTTTCGCATAATTTCGTGTTCCAGGTTAATAAATCAATGTTTTACCCATCTATATAATAATCACTTCATCTTTAAAATGGTATTGGAATAAATCACAACCTAGATCTTTGTGTCTTTTGTATTTTCTTTAGTATTTTCTTTTGTCTTTTTATTTATTTATTTATTTAGCAAAGTCTTTCAACCAAACAAACAAACAATCTCTCTCTTCTCCATTTAATTAGATATTGTAAATAAATAGATTCAACAATTAATAACAACAGTAGGAATTAAGTCCTCGTGGGATCGATATTTTTATACTACTTGAACGATACGTGCGCTTGCGTTATACGTGTGTGTTTACGCCGGTCAACGTGGCGTTGTATCCCGAGTATAAACCGCACTACCGTCCATTCGGATTCGGCTACGGAATTTACGTCCGGGTTTCCATCCTATATACCATAAAAGGGAACACATATTCCGTTCATCCAACAATCATATCATGCCTCAAACGACTCTCATGCGATAATATTTTTAAAATAAATAAAATAAACGAAAGATAATAATAATAAAAAAGGGCGCCCTCAGGTCTAACCTCTTCTGTCGTCTCACGAAAGGGCGTTACACGTCCGTTGGAAGGGTGAATGATCCGCAAATCTTTCGGTTCACTAACTCAACGTCTTTCCTCGCTGTTTCACTATTTGGGCTGCTGTTTTCACTCCGTTTTGCTACTATTTTGCTGTTGTTTTTCAGGTCACTATTTTTCGGTGTTAGGCTACTGTTTTTGGTGTTTTTAGATGTAGTTTGGGGGTGTTTTGCGGTAGTTTTCAGGGGCTATTTTTTGGTAACTGCAAGGGGTAATTCAGTGACTGTTTTAGGTGAATGGAGGGCTGCTTCAAGGACTATTTTCTCGGTGGTTACAGTGCAGTTTCAGGGGCTGTTTTTGGGGCAGAATTGGTCTATTTTGCGTGACAGTGTCGGGACAGTTCTGGTGAAGGACAATGGTCTGGTTCACGACTTATTGAGGGTTGCACGTGAAGGGGTCTGATAGGGGTGAATCCGGTAACGCAGCGGAAGCGGTGAAAATCTGATTTTCAGATTTCAAAACTTTTTCTCGGATTTATTAAATAAACATATTTATTTAATAACCCAATAATCAAATAATGAAATAAATTTCAATTGAATCAAATTCAAGTGAAATTACCAAATTACCCTTATGGTATTTTGTCCGTTTTAGTCCGAAATTGATCCAATCAATTTTGAATGATTCTAAATCATTTCTAGGATGAATTAATCATGTTCAAAACATCAAAACACCATAGGACACAAAAAACCAAAATTCCCGCACCAAAGCCGTGAGCTCCATTTGGGGGCAACATTGACCATTTGGTCATTTCATGCTTCAAAACTCATCTTAATGAAATCCAATCAACATGAAACTTTGCATGCATCATATACACACCCAAATGCTCAACATATCTCAAAACCCCCAAATTCCGAATTGGTTATAAACCCTAATTTCTCAATTTCAACAAATTGGACAAATTGGACTTAATACACCAAATCAATTACTTCTTCATCATCAATCTTTCATCTAATTCAAGTCTCAACACAATGAAACAACTCAAGATCAAATCTAGGTCATTTAAGAGTGGGTCAACAACTTTAGAATAGCAACTTGGTTTCATAAACCTTAAAAGATTACATATAACTACAATAGTCATATCCTTTCTTCATCATACATGCTTTACAATTTCACCAAAGTTTTCCATCAACAAAAACACAAAGAACAAAGAAAGAAACAACCTTAGGATATCAAATATGAAAGCCTAGATCCTAAGGAACAATTTCCCTACTAATAGTAAGTTGAAGAAAACTTACTAAAATCAAGCTTTCTTGGATTTTTCTTTCTTTCTCAAAGTTCTTTAAGCTTTCTTCAATGGAGTTTTCTTTTGTGAAATGTGTATTAGGTTAAACTAAATGAAAAGCAAATGAAAACAATATATACTTGTCAAATTTTAGCCTTGGCCGAAATTATACACAAGCATATACACCAAATTTTCATTTCAATTTCATTTCAAATGCATTTAGTCAACTTTATAAATATCTAAAAACTTTATGGATATTTATTTTGGTCAACAAATGCAACTAACATCATTAACTTTAAATATCCTAACTTAAGATATTTATATTTTAATTAATTTAATCATTTAACAATTAAATAATCAATTAATTAATCAAATACAAATATATTAAATATATGTAAATATTTACATTAAATATCAAAAACATATATTCATTTAGGATAAAAGTCAAATAACTCATTTTGACTATTAATTAATGTGTATTTAAATTAATCAAGTATTAAATGTAAATACACAATAATTAAGTAAATGACTATCTAGTCTCTTTAGCATGTAACTTGCGTTTAACCATTAAACGACTTTATAAATAATCAATATTATTTATTTATGTTGCTCTAGTGCTCAACGAGTATGTTTCATTATTGAGACTCTCTAGGTTCAGGTATATCCGTCACGAAATCAAATTTCATGTCCATAATCTATCCACCTGTAGATTATGACGATCACGGATAATCTCGCTAAACCATACAGGTCGAGGTCATCGCAAATGTATAATTCCTCTGTCACAGGTATCCGGATGAATCCCAGAGATACAGATGTAAACGTCAAATCTCTATGGGGATTATCCAGTCGACTATTCTATTAGCAATCTCAAAAAGAATGTTTAGAACTAGCTTCTAAACTTACCACGGGCCCATGGTTTTATCTGATTGCTAATCATATGGACTACCTATGCTCTGGTACACAGAACTGACGGATCCTATCTTGATACACATAGGACACCCTGAGGATCTATCTACACCCAACGAACAGGCGGAGGTCTGATCTAAATAGATCGGTGACGTGACTGCCATCTAAGTGTAGAAGATGTCTCATGTGCCCACAATGGCATCTCAAGTCTAAGAATCACAAGTGCTACTCAACCCAAGAAGATTCTTATTGACGCTGGTGTACCATCCATTAAGAATCTTCGGTGAGTCGTTCAGTGTTTATCCGCTATAAACACCTACACGTCTATACTAGTCTCCAAGACTAATGGTTCATTGAGAAACCATTTGAATCATATATTCCAGTATACGACATGTACCGGTCTCAACGGGTTTACTATACTGACCAAGTAGTGTAAACCTTGACCAGGAACTGTCTGAGAATGACAACGTCATGATACGACTCAATGTCCGTTGCGACGCTTTTGCAACTGTATCATGACTAATCATTCTCTGGTCATTACGTCTTTACCATATAAAAGATAAGATTATATTATAGAAACTGCATATATTATTACTAATAATAATGTTTTACAGAAGTATTTAACAAAATACAACCGGGAATTGGCGCTCTGAGCACCAACCCCTACAAAATCTCCCACTTGCTCTAGTGCCAATATCGATTGTATCTAATACCCATCGACTCCACGTGTTTATCAAATAACTTCGGAGGTATGGCCTTCGTCAGTGGGTCTGCTACGTTGTCTTCACTCGGTACCTTGCACACGACAATATCCCCTCGCGACACGATCTCTCGAATGATGTGGTACTTGCGTTCCACATGTTTCGACTTCTGATGCGCCCTCGGTTCCTTTGCTTGCGCAATGGCTCCAGTATTATCACAGTATAACGGAATCGCATTCTCGATACTTGGGACAACTCCCAATTCTGTGATAAAGTTCTTTATCCACACAGCCTCTTTTGCGGCTTCAGAAGCTGCAATATATTCCGCCTCAGTGGTGGAATCAGCTGTGATCCCTGTTTGGAACTCTTCCAACATACTGCACCTCCGTTAAGGGTAAAGACAAATCCAGATGTAGACTTTCTATCATCGGGATCCGATTGAAAATCGGAGTCTGTATACCCATTAACCTGCAGTTCGTTTCCTCCATATATTATCAACTTATCCTTAGTACCTTTAAGATACTTTAGGATATGTTTAATGGCCATCCAATGGTCATTACCTGGATTGGACTGATATCGACTGGTTACGCTAACAGAAACTGATATCAGGCCTCGTACATAACATGGCATACATTATGCTACCCAAACACGAAGCATAAGGTTGGTTAGACATTCTAACCTTCTCATCTTCTGTTTGTGGACACATCTTCTTGGAAAGATGAATCCCATGTCTGAACGGTATGTTTGCTGTCTTACAGTTACCAAAGCTATACCGTTCCAAGATCTTATCTACGTACGTTGATTGGGATAACCCAATCAGCCTCCTTTGTCTATCTCGATAGAGTTTTATTCCTAAAACATAGGAAGCTTCTCCCAGGTCCTTCATGGAGAAATTCTTACAGAGATATGCTTTAACGCTTTGTAACATTCCTAAATCATTCCCAATGATTAGGATGTCATCAACATACAGGACTAAAAATACGACCATGCTCCCACTGGCCTTCTGATACACACAGGATTCTTCCGAATTCTTAAGAAAACCAGACGATCTGATAATCTCGTCAAATCGAAGATTCCAACTTCGTGAAGCTTGTTTAAGTCCATAAATGGACTTCTTAAGCTTACAAACCATACCCGAGGTTTGGCTGGATGTGAAACCTTCCGGCTGTTCCATATAGATTTCTTCATCAAGAAACCCATTTAGAAAAGCCGTTTTGACATCCATTTGCCAAATCTCGTAGTCATGATACGCAGCTATAGAAAGCAAAATCCGGATAGACTTAAGCATTGCCACCGGCGAAAAAGTTTCATCGTAGTCGACGCCAGGTCGCTGCGTGTAACCTTTTGCTACCAGTCGGGCCTTGTAAGTTTCAACCTTACCGTCAGGCCCGCGCTTCCTTCCTTGTAAACCCATTTACAACCGATAGGAACAATTCCTTCGGGAAGCGGAATCAAGTCCCAAACTTGATTTTCATGCATTGAATCTATCTCGGATTTCATGGCACTTTGCCATTTCACGGAGTCGATGTCCAACATCGATTCTCTATAGGTGAAAGGATCGGTCTCTTCTCTAACTAAGAGAACATCCAGACTCTTTCTTGTATCAAATACAAGCGTTCAGGAGGTCTAGATATCCTTTCCGACCTACGGAGTGTGTGTGTTGAAGGTCCTTCATCTACTTGTACTTCAGGTTCCTCCGTTGGTTCGTTGTTTTCAGGTTGGACTTCATCAAGTTCAACCCTTCTATGATCACTACCTTCTGACAAAAATTCTACTTCTAGAAATTTTGCGAAGCGAGCTACGAAGACATTTCGATGCTCGGTATCATAAAACAGATATCCCCTCGTGTTTGAGGGATATCCAACAAACCTAAACTTTTGCCCTCGAGGCGAAAGCTTACTTTGCTGAGTTACCCTGACATAGGCAGGACAACCCCAAACCTTAATATAATTAAGATTCGGTCTCCTACCGAACCATATCTCATACGGTGTCGTAGGAACAGCCTTTGAAGGAATCTTATTCAAAAGATGTGCGGCTGTTAAGAGACAGTAACCCCATAAGTAATAGGGCAAATCTGTGAAACTCAACATCGATCGGACCATATCCAATAAAGTCCGATTTCTCCTTTCAGATACACCATTGTGCTGTGGTGTACCTGGAGGAGTATATTGAGCGAGAATCCCATTCTCCTTCATATAATCCATGAACTCACCACTCATATATTCACCGCCTCGATCTGATCGAAGGCATTTAATATATTTACCAGTCTGTTTTTCTATTTCATTACGGAACTCTTTGAACTTTTCAAAGGTTTCGATTTATGTCGCATCAAATACACATAACCGTACCGTGACAAATCATCGGTAAAGGTAACGAAGTACGAATAACCACTGTGAGCAGTTTGACTTAGTGGACCACATATATCAGAATGTACGAGTTCCAGTAAGTTAACGGCACGGTGTCCACACCAGAAAATGGGGCCTTGGTCATTTACCCTGAATACAGGATTCACAAGTTGGATAGGACTCAATGGTGAGATCTGGTATCAAACCATTCCTAACCAACTGGGTAAGGCGTTTAACGCCAATGTGACCAAGTCTCATATGCCAAAGTTCAGTATTATTAATTTCAGGTAATCTACGTTTATTAACTCCAGTATTTAATATATCTTTAGAAGTTTGCAATGTATAATGACCATGCTGATTTGGACAACTAAGGA
>SKCR01004092.1:0-26738 GCA_019454045.1 Zanthoxylum bungeanum | reverse complement strand
GGAACACAAGCCCCTTTGAAGTGTCGTATGAATGACTTCTTTAGTTGTGTGAAGCTGTTGATGCTTCTCGGAGCTAGGCTTCTGTACCATAGGATGGCCGGTCCGGCCAGAGTTAGGGGGAAACTTTGCATATGGCGTCACCCGTTACTCCCTGTACTTCCATCAGGAGGACAAAGTTTTCGATGTGGATTTTGGGTCGGAGTGGCCTTTGTGTGGTGCCATGGTCGGCATGTTAAATCGCTTCGGGAACTGTGCTGACCTTATCTCTTCCGTAAGGGGAGACCCTCTTCCTCGCCTGGGGTGTCTCCCGCCCCGATCTTCAGGCTTTCTCCCCATCTGGTCATCTCTTTTCTCAACCAAGATTTTATTCACGGGTTGTGCCCCCGTGCCGCCTCCTGTGTTCTTTTGTTCGCCTGTCGCCCGGGCGTGGCGTTCTTTAAACTCAGAGGTCTCCTGTACGTCTTCGTTATACTTTCTATCCTCCCTCTTGGAGTTGTAAAAACTGTCGGAGGAGGGGTCGGGTGATTGTTCCTCCTCTTCTTCTTCCCATGTGTCTTCTGATCTTCCTCCCACCGCAGAGATCTTATCCCATAGGGGCCTCTCTTTCTGGGTCCCTCGTCTTCACTTACATCTACTACTCTTTTCCCTCTTTCTGTCCTCTGTCCGGCCTCGGTTTCAGTTCTCTCGTGTTTGCTCCTTCCATTCTTTCTATTCGATCCATCATAGACTTCATCCCATCTTCCATTCTTTTCATCCAGTCTATTGCCGGACCTCATGGTTGGTGATTTCCGTCCTCCGCCGTTTGTCTTATCACGTGAACCGCTTTTTGTGAAGTTCCCCACAGACGGCGCCAACTGTTGACGGTGGATTTTGGTCTCAGGATAATATGGGAATATTACCTCCGAGATAATCCTCCTTCAATAGTGAATTTGTTTGGTTATGGGGGACCAAAGGCAAACTTAGCAAAAGACAGATAAATGCACCAATCGACAAAGAGATTTAACGTGGTTCGGCGGATCTTGGTCCGACCTACGTCCACGGGCACAAACAGGATGATACTTTTTATTACTGAAATATGCTTCTCGGATCTTTTTTGTGTTTTACAAGTCAGAGCTTGATGACACTAATCTCTTACTCTTGTGATGATTTTTAGATGCCCTTTTACACATCTCTACCCTTCTATTTATAATAATACAGAAATCAGATTCCTATTTGTATAAGAAATCCTAGTTGAACCCAATCTTCTCTTCTTGTAGGGTTTCCTGATCCGGTATTGCCTTCTCTTCTGCTTTCCCTTTGGATTCTGACTCTCTCTCCTTGTGAAAGTAGGATGTTTTTCTCTATCTTATCCATAAGCACGGTGTGCTGTTATCTTGAACGCGGTCCGTCGTCTGGCGGTCTTTAATGAGGTCGGCCATGACAATCTTTTTGCTGAGAACGTTCCTGCCGACATCTATAGTGCTCGGTCACATGAACCAAAGTGGTCGATCTTCACATGAACTGGCCGGGTCGGTTTTAATGATCTCAACCAGACAGCGAATTTACCCTTTTGTCCTTGTCGTACTGTCTTAAATGCTGTAGCGCGCTGAAAACACAATCAACATATATATATATATATATATATATATATATATATTGAAAATCAATCACAAAAGGTCACCATCTTTTGTTTAAAAAAAAATAATATAAAGTTAATATGGGGTTTTTGTTCTTGTTACATATGTTTAGGATATTTATACAAGTAGTTTAAACTTACGGTCAATTTATCCCAAAAAAAAAAATAGTCATCTTATTAATTTTTCTTTCGTATATATTGTTGACGGCTGATTTTGGTCTCAAGGGCAATAAGGGTTTTTTACCCCCGAGACAATCCTCCTACAACTGTGAATTTGTTTTGTTTATGGGAAACCAAAAGCAAATTTGGCAAAAGACAGATAAATGTACCAACCAATAAAGAGATTTAACGTGGTTCGGCGGATTAGATCCAACATACGTCCACGGGCACAGAACGACCGATATTTTATTACCGAAAGTATAAATTTATGGTATGTCTTGTGTTTACAAGCCTAATTCTGATTCTTCATTTTACGTATGCTTTCCCCCCTTATTTATACTAGTAAAGAAATCAGTTTGTTTTTCCCATAAGAATTCCTAGTTGAAACTACCTTCACTTCCTTTATCCTATTAGGACATTGACTTATCAACTTTTCCCCATGAAAGTAGGATAACTTATCTTCTTATCCGTTTAAAAAATAGAATGTCTTATCTTCTGGATATTATCTCGCCATTATTCTCGGTCTTCATGTGGTCGGTCACAATGGTCCTTTGGACTGGGAATGCTTCTATCGACCTGATAGTGCCCGACCATCCGGGCTTAAGTGGTCGGTTTACAGATCATAAAGTGATCGGCCCCTTACTGTTGGCTTTTAGTGGTCGGGTCGGCATTAATGATCATGGCCACGAAGGGAATTACCTCTTTACCCATGTCGTGCTGCTTAAATATCATAGGACCTGAAAATACCACCAACATATGTCCCCAAGTTCTCGGTTCCAACAAGTGTACGAGTTGGTGCCAGGAACTTATATAAAAAGAGTGGTTTACCAATGAACTGGTGGCCAATCTTTGAAGGAGAAAATTCGTCGGCCTACACTTATCTCATCATCGGTCTGACTAAGGTGTTCGGCCTGACTTTCTTTCAGACGAAGCGAAATCCCGTTATTGCCCTTCTGTAAACGCCCCTCGAGACGCGCAACCGTTACATCCTCTTAAATGCCCATCAGATAACTTCTAGGGTTTAACAGGAGTCTGCCACTTGTCAACCATCCGTCGTTCTCACGCCAAAAAGCAAACAATCCGACCGCCATTGCCAACTCAAAGCACGCCCAATCTCAGCCGTCCATCCAATTCTGAAAGATTATTTAAAAAAAATGACACGTGGCGTATATCTGACGCTTTCATTCAATCCAACGGTCACAAATGCATCGAACAGATTATAACAAAACGGAGTAAACACTGTTGCCTTCTTTCACGAACACTTCGAACTTTCCCAACCGTGAGAGCTCATCTTTCCCGACTGTGACCAGTGAACTCAAAGAACAACCAGGTCGCACCGAGCAATCTTCGATCCTTCTGAAAGAAACAAGTAAGTCTTCTGAACGACCTCCTTGCTTTGCTTTTCATGAGTTGCGAATCCTGTTTTTTTTTTGTGTAGCATGTTCGGACTTTTGGTATTAGGGACACTTAGGTTTTTTCCGGGTCCTATGTTTGGTTTGATGTTGCTAAGGAGAGATTTATGGCTTGACTGGTGTATTTTTTTTTAGAGCACTTAGATCCCATAGGCTTAGTTTTAGAAATTAGCTACAGTCTGACCTTCCCCCCTTTTTTATTTCTCGGATATCATGGATGTCTGACAACGGGTCTTCCTCAGCAAACTCTGCTAAACCTTCGATTCCCCCTGCCATAGAGCTCTCCTCGAGCTCGGGGGTACCAAGCGTAGAGGACCTCGACACTACTCTCACTCCTTCCGAAGTTGAAGAAGACATTTATCATCATAGAGTTCCACGAAAGGTCCCAGAGCCCGGTGATTTTGACTGCTCGGTTTTAGACATGGACCGTACTTCCAAGATAACTGAAGACGATCTAGCGCTGCTCCGGGCAGCGATATGATATTCCGATAGACATTGCCCTAGAAGTTCCTGGCCCATTGGATCGTGTGATAGTCAACCTGATGAGGGCTCGGTGGCTCTTCTCCGGCTTTCTTTGAGTGTGGACTCCGGCTGCCAATTCAACGCTATTTCGCCGGGATGCTAGTTGAGATGGAGATCGCCCCTTGTCAATTAAGTTTGAATAGTTGGAGGATCTTGGCTGGGCTACATGTGATTTGGCATCGGGCAGGACTCGGCGAACCCTGTCTCAAAGAAGCGAAGAGGTTGTATCGATTGAAGGCCAACCCAAGAACGCACCATGGTTGGTACTACCTTTCTGCCTATGCTGACTCATCAAACATTGTCGGCAAACTCCCCGACTCCAACAAAAACTTCAAAGATTTATGGTTCTGGGCCACGGGAGATTGGGGACGGGTCCTGAGATCCTACGAAGAGGAGATTTTTGTCCCGGATATCTTCAGAGCGGGAGGTTAAGAATCTAACCCTTAGCGTTCTTGCTCTTGATTTTACGATAGGTTTCTAACTTCTTTGACTCTTCCCAGCTTGTTGGAGGGATGCTCCCAATATCTCCCATCAGGTCCGGGTGCGGGTGCGCTGGGCTCGGCGGTACGCCGACCATTGGAAGAAGTTAGTTAATGACGAGGCCTTTGTCGAGTCGAGCCTCATTCGGATCGTTCCTCTGAAGGTCCCGGGGCGGATAGGTAGGCTTCATTAACCCTCTAACCAATCCCCTTGTTTTCTTAGCATGATGATGATTTGAATTTGCTCAGATTCTGGACTGACCACTCTTTTTGCCTTTGTTTTTGCAGGAATGTCGAAGAGGCCAAAATTCCTTGATCAATTGGCTGGTGTGACAAAGAAAACCGGCCATACTGGGGCCGGGTCCTCCCGGAAACAGCCAGCAACTGTTGAGGCCAAAAAAGCGACTGAAGAGGCAGCCCCGTCAGCTACCCAAAGCTTGTCTCCCCAATCCAGGGCATTGCCAATAGTCTCCACCCGACCTGCCAGCCCCCCAAAACCTACCAGAAAAAAAGAGGCGTCTGCTCGGGGCAGAGGAAACCGAGCTGTCTCGGGAGATAGAGGAATAACATGCTCTGAGCAAAAAATAGCAAGTTCGGAAGGAAAAAAAAAGTGTCGGAGCGTACTTCCAGAAATGGGAAATGTACCGTTATTCTCGGTTCAGAGGACCTCGGTCAGGACATTAGGGAGGCTACTTCTCACCTGGTGCCGGCATTCAATGAATAGGCCGAAGCGGTCCCTCCGGCGAAGATTCCAAGATACGAAGATCTTTCCCCCGAGGATGTGGTTACGGGGCTGTGCTCCCAGATGGCCAAGGTAGCCACATTTCCCTCATTCTCATTATGAGTCTATGACTTTAACCTGTTTTCTGATCTTTCTATTTCTCCTCGGCAGGCGACCTATCTGGCGGCCAAGAACAATGATCTCCTTCTGAGCCTTCTATCCGAGGGTGGCCAAGCCCAAAGGCTCCAGAACCGTCTTACTGAAATGGAGGCCGAGCTGACCAGTAAAGAAGAAAACATAAAAAATCTGGAGCTGGCTGCAGTCGAGGCCCATACAACAAATAAAGCTCTTAGGGTCGCCGCCTCTCTGGAGAGGAAAAATGTCGAGGCCACCAAGAAGGAACTGGAGGCTGAACAGGCTAAAAATAGAATTATGAATGAGGACTTGTGCAGCGTGGAGTCCAAACTGAGGGCCAAAGATGAGGAACTGGCACGGATCCGTAAGGAGTTTAAGAGAAAGAATGCATAGTTGGAGGCCAAGAGAGACGCAATCCATCATGAGGGGGTTGGAGATTTTGCTGAGATTATCCCGATGGTGTTGCCCGACCTAGATATGGGGCCTATCCATGCGGCCATTCGCTTCTGTAAAGGGAAAATCTCAGAAGATGGTTAAAAAATAGCTACCATTTCTGCCGAAGAGGTGATAGATCCCGATCCCATTTCGATTACCCCGGCACTTCTAGTTCCTGAAGAGGACCGTCCCGAGGTCCCTGCTCCAACTCCCGAAGGCGTAATTGTCGGGGCCTCCCAGGCCATCCCTGTGGAAGCCACTGTCCCTCCTCCCTAGGCGAGCCCAGCCATTTGCCTCCCGAGCCTGTTGAGGAAGAAACAATTGCCCCTGCGCGGGCCGATCTGTTGGGGTAACCCGAACAAATTTAATTTTCCTTGTAATGACTTTTTACAATCATATTTATATGAATATTTTTATGTGTTTTTATTCTGTTTTTTAGTCGTTCATAATTTGCTCCGATTGCTCTTCCGTAAACGATCACTTGAGGCTCGGTCGCGAGGGGATAACCCGAGCCGGAAATAAGATCATGCAGTGGAACGAAACCCGACTCCGAGTTAGGAGAAACACTTGGCTCTGGGGGAATGTTACATCCCCAGTTCAAAAGACAGACTCGGTGGGACATAACCCGACCCCGAGCTGAGATAAACACTTGGCTCTGGGGGAAATGTTATGTCCCCAGTCCAAAAGACAGATTTGTTGGGACGTAAACCCGACCCCGAGCTGAGAGACGACATAATGTCATTGTCGGAACGAATCCAGCCCCGAGTTGAATAACCAAGTGGCCTCGGCGGAACGAATCCTGCCCCGAGCCAATTACACAAGTAGCGGCCTCGGCGGAACGAATCCATCCCCGAGCCGATTATCCTTGGGACTTACTCAGAAGTGAAGTGAATCAACCTTTGAAGCCCTATCGAATTTGGCATGGGCGTCCCCTTGCCAGACCCGTGAAAGACAAAAACAAAAACTTTGGAAAATAAAATCAAAAAATAGGGAATGACTCGAACAGAAATATTTTGCAAGTGTAAACAACAGCCCGGATATTTCAAAACAGCGTTCTGCCCTAGGTCTCCCAAAACACAATTTTGAATCTTTCAATTCAGAGTCCCGGCAAACCAGGCTTTGGATCAAAGTGCGTTTAGAATGGTAAGGGCACATTCCTATATATGTCAGGCCATTATGGAGCCTGTGTTTTGATCGAGGGCTCCTCATTACAACGCTGGAGCAGGCATACGCCACGGGGGTACAATCCTTCCCCGTGCTATGCCTGTCACAGATTCGAATGACCAAATAGGTTGGGATCAAAGAGTGTCTGAAACATTAAGGGCATGCTCCTCCTTATGTTCGGTAACACTGGAGCAAGCAAACGCCACAAAGGCATAATCCCTCCTCGTGCTATGCTTTCACGAATCTGAATGACCAAATAGGTTAGGATCAAAGAGTGTCCGAAAAATTAAGGGCATGCTCCTCCTTATGTTCGGTAACATTGGAGCAAGCAAACTCCACGATGGCATAATCCATCCTCGTGCTATGCTTCTCACGGATCCGAATGACCAAATAAGTTGGGATCAAAGAGTGTCTGAAACATTAAGGACATGCTCCTCCTTATGTTCGGTAACACTGGAGAAAGCAAACGCCACGAGGGCATAATCCCTCATCGTGCTATACTTCTCACGGATCCGAATGACCAAATAGGTTGGGATCAAAGAGTGTCTGAAACATTAAGGGCATGCTCCTCCTTATGTTCGGTAGCACTGAAGCAAGCAAATGCCACGAGGGCATAATCTCTCCTCGTGCTATGCTTCTCACGGATCTGAATGACCAAATAGGTTGGGATTAAAGAATGTCTGAAACATTAAGGGCATGCTCCTCCTTATGTTCGGTAACACTGGAGCAAGCAAACGCCACGAGGGCATAATCCCTCCTCGTGCCATGCTTCTCACGGATCCGAATGACCAAATAGGTTGGGATCAAAGAGTGTCCGAAATATTAAGGGCATGCTCCTCCTTATGTTCGGTAGCACTGGAGCAAGCAAACGCCACGAGAGCATAATCCATCCTCGTGTTATGCTTCTCACGGATCTGAATGACCAAATAGGTTGGGATCAAAGAGTGTCTGAAATATTAAGGGCATGCTCTTCCTTATGTTCGGTAACACTGGAGCAAGCAAGCGCCACGAGGGCATAATCCCTCCTCGTACTATGCTTCTCACGTATCTGTTGGTCAGACAAAACGTGTGGGAACACACTCCCTGCGGCCGTATTTCCCCAGCTGGCCAGGCCGACCATCTTACGGGGGCAATCCCTCCCCGCGATTACCATCTCGAAATATCCCTCATTAATGCAAGTCATAGGGTAGTTCTGATGGGGGTTTGTCTTTACTACGAAAGGTTTCGCTTGCTCCCTCATGCGCTTCATCCCCTGATGCAGTCCTGATCCTCAAAAATGAAATGAGTTGGGTCGGAGTACTTCTGCCCCGGGGTTTATTGGTAGCATTTGTGATTGGTATGTCACGGGTTTGGTTGCCTTTCCTGATCCCAGATCATCCCTTCGTGCCGAGTATGTCCCTGAAATATTGAATATGATTTTCAAGTCTTATTTGAAAAAGCGAGTGAAGATTTTCTTAATCGAAAAAAAGAAAATTTTATTCATATTCGGGGACCTACTACTCTTCCTACAACTCTCCGCGGGACATTTTGGGAGAGGGTTTAATTGATCTCCTAACCCCTGTCGGGTTGTTTAAAAAATAAATAAAGAAAAGACCTATTGGAAGTACTTCCTCAACATCTCGGCGTTCCAAGGCTTTTTTAGCCGTGTGCCGTCCAGCTGTTCCAAAGTATAGGCACCCGGCCTTACTACTTTAATAATTCTATAGGGCCATTCCCACTTGGCACCTAGCGAACCTTCCTCCGGCCTTCGAGTGTTCAAGGTGACCCTTCGCAATACCAAGTCACCTGGAAGAAAAACACGGGTCCGAACCTTTTGTTGTGAGAAACGGGCCATTCTTTGTTGATAGATTGTTGTCTTCATAGCCGTATCTCCTCTTTTCTTCAATCAGGTCGAGATGACTTTTGATGAGTTCTTCATTCTGTCTGTCCTTATAATGCCGGACCCGGTGGGTAGTCATCCGATCTCTGCTGGAATAACTGCTTCGCATCCGTATGATAATGAAAACGGAGTTTCCCCTGTGGAATCCTTACAGGTCGTTCCGTGTGCCCACAACACCTCTGGTAACTCCTCGACCCATAAGCTCTTGCAAGCTCCGAGCCGTGCTTTAAGATTGGATTTGATGGTTTTGTTTGTCGCCTCTACTTGCCCGTTAGACTTGGGATGGGCCGGTGAGGCGAATCTTAAGGTGATCTAGAGGTCTTCACAGAGCTTCCTGAAACCTTTACTATCGAACTGTTTTCCGTTATCGGTGATGACGGCTCGAGGAATTCTGAACCTGCAGATAATATTCTTTCTTAAGAACTCCGTAGCCTTCTTCTCTGTGATTGTGGATAGGGGTTCGGCTTCCACCCATTTGGTGAAATAATCTATGGCAATAATGGCGTATTTCGATTGCCCTCGCCCCTTCGGCATCGGTCCGATGATATCCAGCCCCCACTGGGCGAACGGCCAATGGCTGGACAAGATGGTCAACTGTTCTGCGGGCTGGTGGTGAATATTGGCATTCTTCTGGCATCCCTCACATTTCCGGGCCACCTCCATACTGTCCTGATGCATGGTCGGCCAGTAGAACCCTTGCCTTAAAGCTTTAAAGGCAATTGATTGTCCTCCGGCGTGACTCCCACAGATTCCCGCATGAATTTCCCTGAGCACATAGTCAGCCTCATCTTCTGCTAAACATCTCAGAAGGGGTACCGTATAGCCCATTCGGTATAGCACCCCTTCGATCAGGGAGAACTTGGTGCTTTTGAATTTCAGTTTTCTGGCTTCCTTTTTATCTTTAGGTGTCTCCCTGGTCTCCAGATATCTCTTGATTGGTTGCATCCATGAAGATTTTCTTTCCATATCCAATACTTCTACCTCGAGCTCTCATACGTTTTTTTTTTCTTGGAGGCAGATTAGAGGGACTATTCTAGGATTTTCCGACCTGATTGAAGATGCGAGTCGTGCTAAAAAGTCTGCCTCACAGTTGTTTTCCCGGCCGATTTGCTCAAAGTGCACATTCCCCATTTTCCCCACCAACCTTTTTACCTCAGCTAAATAGGCTATCATACTCGGCTCCCTGGCTTGGAATTCTCCCTTCAGCTGCTGAACAGCCAACTGAGAGTCGCTTTTTACAACTACGTCGTGGACGCCCATCACCGTGCATAACCTTAAACCGGCTAAAATTGCCTCATATTCTGCCTCGTTGTTTGTGGCCTCGAAGGCGAATCTCAAGGCGAACAATACTTCTTCACCTTTACCGTTTTTCAATACGATTCCGGCCCCATTACCTTGTGAGCTGGCAGATCCGTCTACTGACATCTCCCATTTGTCTTCCCCCACGGTCAGAATTTAGGGTTCTGTGAATTCAGCAACAAAGTCTGCCAGCGTCTGCCCTTTTACCGCTGCCCTTGGGAGGTAAGAAATGTCGTGTTCGCTCAACTCTACCGACCACTTCATTAACCTGCCCGAGACCTCTGGTTTTTGCAGAATCTGTCTTAAAGGATAATCGATATAAACCCCAATAGGATGAGCCTGGAAGTAAGGTCGTAATTTCCGGGCCGCAGTGATTAATGACAAGGCGACCAACTTATGTGCTGGATATCTGGTCTCAGCATGTAATAAAGCTTTACTAACATAATACACTGGCCTTTGGACTTTATCGGCCTCTTGCACCAATATTGAACTCACTGCATGCTCCGAAACAGCTAAATATAAGTATAAGGTCTCACCTAGTGATGACTTTGCTAGAAGTGGGGGCTGTGTTAGGTATTGTTTTAACTGCATGAAGGCCTCCTCGCACTCTGGCGTCCAATTGACTCCTTTTTTGCCTTCTTGACGACTTTGAAGAAGGGGTGGCACTTGTCGGTTGCTCATGAAATAAATTGATTGAGCGCGGCCACCCTGCCGGTCAGGCTTTGCACTTCTTTTATCGTCCTGGGGGATTTTAAGTCCAGAACGGCTTGGATTTTCTGCGGGTTTGCTTCTATGCCTCGGGAGCTTACCATATAGCCCAAAAACTTTCCCGAGGCCACTCCGAAAGCACATTTCTCCGGGTTGAGCTTTAAATTATGCTTCCTCAACAATTCAAAGATTTTCTTCAGATCGGCCACGTGACACCCTGGCTCTTTAGACATTGTTATCATATCATCAACATATACCAGCATCGATGCGCCGATGAGTGGCTTGAAAAATTGTTCACCAGCCTCTGAAAGGTTACCCCCTCATTTTTCAATCCGAAAGGCATTACTTTATAACAGTAAAGCCCCTGATCGGTAATAAATGTCGTCTTCTCCTCGTCATCAGGATGCATCTTGACCTGGTTATATCCCGAGAAGGCATCCATAAAGCTTAGCAGTCCCTTGCAGGCTCTCGAATCCACCAACTGATCTATGTTTGGTAGTGGGAAGCTGTCTTTCGGGCACGCTTTGTTGAGGTCGGTGAAATCCACGCACATCCTCCACTTTCCATTGGATTTCTTTACTAATACCACATTCGATACCCACTCTGGGTATTTCACTTCACTGATAAAACCGGCTTTCAACAGTTTTTCTACCTCGGTAGCCATTGCCCTGCACCGTTCCTGGTTAAAGGTTCTTTTTTTGCTTGACCGGTTTTTGTGATGGGTTTACTGCCAAACGATGATTGATGAACTTCGGATCAATCCCGGGCATATCGTCGTGCCCTCATGTAAAGATTTCTGGGTACTCCTTTAGACACTTCAGCAGGTTCTGTTTCAGGACCTCGTCTGAGCCTCCCCCTATTTTTACACTCTTTTAGGTCCGAAAAGTTCTATCACTTCTAATTCTTCGACTGCCCCTAGCCGGGCAACTTTCTTTGGCTGAGGACCCGGATCCTTACTTGCTTCTTCCTCATCTTCATTCCCTTGCCTTTTCCGGGTACCCGCTTTAATGCAGAGGGTTTCCGGTGAGAGGGTGGCAAAACAGCTCCGAGCCACCTTCTGACTCCCGTGCACGATTCCAATCCCTTCCCGGGTGGGGAACTTCAACTTTAAGTAATAACAAGACATTGCAGCCTTTGTCTTCATCATGAAAGGCCGACCAACAATGACTTGGTAACTGCTCATGCAATCCACCACCGTGAAATTTATCATAATCGTCCGAGTCCGGGGACGGGTTCCGATAGTTATTGTCAATTGTATCCTTCCCAATGGGACGACCGTTGAGCCCCCGAAGCCGTATAGGGGAGTCCCATCGTCGGTTAGAGTCGTATACTTCACACCAAGGCCGTCCAAAGCCTCATTGGAGATTATATCCACTGCACTCCCGGGGTCCACAAGGATTCTATCTACCTCAGAACTTCCGATTGTCGCCTTGATTATCAATACATCATCGTGAGGGAAACTCACCCCTCGGGCATCCTCATCCGTGAACATTATTGGCACTGACCGACCACCTTGTATTTCCGAGGCCCGTTCTGTTTCTAACACTTCCAACCCCCGAGCCCGACTATAGTTTTTTCTTGACCGGTTAGAGTCCACGGCCAGTGTCTTCCCCCATGCGATGATATTCACATGTCGGTAATGTGTTCTCTGCATGGCCGTCGTAACTTCGTGGTCAATATAATTATTCAAGTACCCATTCCGCGCCAGGTCTTCCATTTTCTCCCGCAAGTCTTTGCATCCATTCGTCGTATGTCTCCTCAAATTATGATGCATGCAATAGGATTTATTATTCCTCATGTCTGGCGGGAATCACCTAAGGTCAGGTTCTATCAAGAGACATTTTCCCTGGATTTCCATGACGATTTGCCCCAGTGGTTTATTCAAAGGAATGTATGCCTCTTCCCTGGCCACATGGTTCACCTGGGTCGAGATTCTATTTTCCTGGTCATCCCGAGATACCGGCTCGAATTCCCTTCGCCTTGGGGGTGGTTTTTTGAACTCTATGTCTGGCCTGCGAGGAGCTTCTGCCCTCATCGTCCTCTCTCTGATAGTTGTCCCCCTCCGGGTGATTCTCTCCTCATCTTCCAACAAAACAAACTTACGGGCTGTTTCCAGAGCGGTGGCATAATCCGGTGTACCATGGATCCTCAAGTGGGTCCATAACTTTCCGATCTTTAAGGCTCCCTTCAAACTCTCCAAGGCCTCGAGCGACTCATATCCCCCGACCTCGAGCACCATGCCATGGTACCGCTCAATGAAATCCTTCAGGGGTTCATCGTCCCCCTGTTTCATGAGCCTCAATTCCCCAGTTGTCTTATTTGGGAAGCATGCCCCCTTGAAGTGCCGAACAAATGACTTCCTGAGTTGCGCGAAGCTTCCGATGCTCCATGGGGCTAGACTTCTGAACCACAGAATGGCAGATCCCCCTAAGTTAGGGGGAATACTTTGCAAACAGCATCCCCTACTACTCTTTGGACCTCCATCAACAGGACAAAACTCTCAATATGGGATTTTGGATCAGTGTGGCCTTTGTAGGGCGTCATGGACGGCATGTTGAATCGTCTTGGGAACTTTACCGACCTTATTTCTTCTGTGAATGGAGATTCAGCCTCGCCGTTCCGAGCATCTCCCGTGTCCGTTTTGAGGTTTTCTCCCCACTTGGCCATTTCTTTTTTTAACCAAGTTTTTTATATTTCCATCTGTGTTACCGTGCCACCTCCTGCGGCCTTCTTTGCGTCTGTCACCCCAGGTGCGGCGTTCCTAATGGCTTGAGATTTCCCGTCCAGTTTCACCATCCTTCCTATCTCCCCTTCTGGTGTCGCGGGGGCCATCATAGGAAGAATCTGACGACTGTCTCCCCTCTTCTTCTTCCCACGTATCCTCCGTTTGTAAATCTTTTTCTACCACTACGGACCTCATCCCGTTGGGACCCTTCCTCCTAGGTTCATCGTCTTCGCTCTTATCTGCGACTCTTTTTCCTTCCGCTACTTCGCCTCTCCTTTGACTGGTTCCGGCTTCTAGTCTCTCATTATTCGTCTCTTCCATCCTCTCCAAATTGTCCATCATGGATTTCAAAAGGTTTTGATTTTCCTCATATTTTCCTCTATCTTCTCCATCCAATCCGCTGTTGAACTCCCTGACGACCGGTGATTTCCATCTTCTGCCATTGTCTTACTACGCGAGCTGCTTTTTGTTGGAGCTCCCCACAGACGGCGCCAACTGTTGACGGTTGATTTTGGTCTCAATGGCAATAAGTGTTTTTTACCCCCGAGACAATCCTCCTCCAACAGTGAATTTATTTTGTTTATGGGAAACTAAAAGCAAATTTGGCAAAAGACAGATAAATGCACCAATCAACAAAGAGATTTAACGTGGTTCGGCGGATTAGATCCAACCTACGTTGCTTTCCCCCCCTTATTTATACCGAAAGTATAAATTTCTGGTATGTCTTGTGTTTACAAGCCTAATTCTGATTCTTCCTTTTACGTATGCTTTCCCCCCTTATTTATACTAGTAAAGAAATCAGTTTGCTTTTCCCATAAGGATTCCTAGTTGAAACTACCTTCACTTCCTTTATCCTATTAGGACATTGACTTATCAACTTTTCCCCATGAAAGTAGAATAACTTATCTTCTTATCCGTAAAAATAGGATGCCTTATCTTCTGGATATTATCTCGCCATGGTAGGCTATTAGCTTTTTCATGGGTTCCCGTGTAGCCCGGGGAGCTACCCGGTCTTCATGTGGTCGGTTACGATGGTCATTTGGAATGAGAATGCTTCTATCGACCTGATAGTGCCCGACCATCCAGGCTTAAGTGGTCGGTTTACCGATCATAAAGTGATCGGCCCCTTACCGTTGGCTTTTAGTTGTCGGGTCGGTATTAATGATCTTGACCAAGAAGGGAATTACCTCTTTACCCATGCCGTACTGCTTAAATATCATAAGACCTGAAAATACCACCAATATATATAAAAAAATCTTATGTACTTTGTCCTGTTAAATTAATGACGGATAGATGGTTGATAAGTAATCAAGGGGCAATCGACATGTTAAATATTGAACTTATAAACGATTGCTAGACGATTTACATATTTATTGTTTGTCTAATAAGATAAATTACTTAAAAGTATTTATGTTAGAAACGTCTATTTTTAACCATTAAAGTAAGATTTGTCTAATACGATAAATTACTTAAGAGTATTTATGTTAGAAACGTCTATTTTTAACCATTAAAGTAAGAAAAAGTCGTAAGTAATATTTATGGAAATTATCATTTTCCACCTAATAAATAATATAAGTATCATTTATTAGGAAAACTTTGAAATTATTCTCGTGAAACTTCAAATGTGTTCATTTTTCTATTTTTATAAGGTGGAAAACGGATAATTTTTCCTAAATTAAATGGATAATTTGTATACTTTTCCATTTTATGAGGTGGAAATAAAAATAATTTTTAAAATGCAAGTGGAAAATAGAACAAATTCAAAATGTTCATGGTAAACGGTGCTTACGCTATTTATCAGGTAAAAATGATAATTTTCCTAATATTTATAGTTTAACTTAATAGCAACTTAATTCCTTCCGTATCGACGTAGCGAAGTTTGAACCACATACAACTTATTTCCACTGAAGAGATTTTATCAACTGAATTAGCTCACACCCAACCTTTAATTTTAAGTAATTTATATAAATGTCAATTTTTTTTTTTGTTTTTTTTGTTTTGTTTTTGGTGGTATTAATTTGATTTAAACATTGTGATTACAATTAGGGATGACAACAAATTAAGTATAACACATAGATGATAATATTTATATCCGACCCGTTTAATCAACCTGTAGGAAAATTTCATATGTATCAAACCATAATATATCGAGTCTTTGTGTTAGTCTCCGTTCTCATGAGAATTTTATCACTATTTAAACATAGAAAATTATCTCAGCTTTTAATATATCGGATCCCATCGATTTTTATCATTCCTAATAACTAGGAAGTAAAGAGAGGAAACATATATAGCAACAAAAGAAAGCTAAGTGGATCGGTCAGCAGACAACGCACACAGCACGCATGGTGGGTGAGTGAGTGGACCCCATGTGCTGCCCACCAACCATGACCCGAACCATCCTCTCTGCAAACCTGAAATTTCAATGGTGCAATTCATGTGAATACACACACCAATACTCACTCTATTATTATTATTATTTTTTTAAATAATAATAATAATAATAATAATAATAATAATAATAATAATAATAATATAATAGTCACGCTCCCTCAATACTCATTTTGATACTAAATTTTCATCTCTTGTATTCAAAATAACTATTATAAAGGTTTAAGGGGCGTGATTTGGTGGTGTAGGATTCATGATTTGATTTTCAGGTCTTGGGTTCAAATTCAGGGAGTGCATTTTCTTGTAAGAGTCTGTGACAGCCGGTGGTTTTACCTATTCCGTTAAGTATGAAAGGGATGATTTGCCAATGATTTCAAAAAAAAAAAAAAAAAAAAGATAAAAATTCAGTACATAATGAGGAATCAAAAAGTGTAACCAGTATATATATATGTGTGTAATTTTTATTTTAACTTCTCGAATCTCCCACTGCAACTTTCTTTTTGTTTTTGTGCTTTTGGAAAAGTCATAACGAGTGTAGTGTGAATGTATCTACGGGTCTTAGTTACTTCCCATTTCCCATAATAATTATTACATTTAATATGATCTCCATTCCCCTCATTTGCATGTGTGATGGTGGTGGGATTAAAACAACAATTGCACTGTCGTTTTTCCAAGTGCTTTCCTACCCTTTTTTTTTTTTTAATGTCATTGTGATTTTACCCTTTATTGGTTTTTGTTGAAACAACCATGATATTTGTATAAAAAGTAACAAAGTAGTTTTAAAAAAAAAAGAAGGGGAAATGTCTTTTGGCTGTTTGATTTTTTTTTTTTCATAATTATCCAATATCTTTTTGATATTCTAAAAATAAAATATCAGTACTGTATTTTATAATATTACAATTAGAGTAGTGGTATGAATGATAATCGATACGTTTCGTCTCAATTATGATTTAGGATGAAAAATTATCTCATATTCCGATCGATTTTTCTCGAATCACTGTTTAAATTTTTATTCTAAATGATTTTTTGTCTCGAATCCCATATCGTTCGATACTAGATCTCAAAACTCGATCAATATTCAAGATTTTATTGCCAACCCTAAACAACATGGACCTAATGTTATTGAATTTCGATATATGTATGTGTGTATATATGTGTGTGTATACACAATCAACAAAAGATGGTTAATTTACTAATGTGAGATATTATATTATATGACATGTTGGTTCGGTTATTGCCCTACACTGACACATCAGGGATCGACATGCCCGATCAGGTCGCAGGGCTCGACTTTCCAGGAAAGGTTACGGTGGGTCGAGGGGGCAGCGCCCCCGTGGGGGCCTCCAAAAAAAAAAAAGAAATTCAAAGGTAAGATTAACTGAAATAACTGATTTCATGTCTTTTAGAACGAAAAAGACATTTTGTCTTACATTGTCGCGACAATTGGTAATCATTGGCGCGACAATGAGAGACAGAGACATAAAAATGCATTCTGACCAATATTGTCGCGATATGGTTACTCATTAGCGCGACAATGAGACGCTAATACAAAATGACTCTCTGACTTATATTGTTGCACCAATGAGTAGTCATTGTTGCGACAATATGAAGTTCATGCATATTGTCGTGACATTGGCTTATTATTAGTACGATAATGAGACACCGATTCAGAAAAACATGACTAAAAGTATATTTTTTGTAGGCAAATCTTGGTTGTCTATATATAGAGTACACAAATGATTCATCAAATATAATAATTTTCATTTAAGAAGTTCTCAATTAGAGATTCAACAAGTGTTGAGTTGCATATTTAAGTTTTGTTGTATCCTTGAGTGTATTTGTCCTACAATCATTACAACACATTATAGGGGTAAATATTATTCTAAGAAAGTGTCATATATGCCTCAAAATTAGATTTTTCACTGCATTCTCCAACCCCTAATAGGTAATCATTAAAAAAACTGGCACTTAATGAGTAATTATTAAAAAAAAAAATGATACCTAAATATCTGGTCTGTGCCATAACATAGTTAATTCTAAAAGATATCGATTGTAATTAAATTAATGTAATATTTATGCAGAAAAAAATTCTTATTATAATGGAAATAGATCTCATTGTTCTATTAACACATGAAGATAAAATTTAGAAAAAAAATTGGAGTGACAATTGGGTCGAAGAATAACTAAGTATGTGTGTTTGTTAATTAAGCATTATTAAAAAGTGAAAACCTTGTGGTTAATTACTAGCAACCCCACCATTAAGCAATTTCCTAGCTACCCCATGTGAATTTGAAAAGGGCTATCCAAAGACTTTAAATGTATTCAAAAGCTCATAATATAATTTTCAAGACGTGTCAAGGCTGGCATTGGGATCGTTATCGTTTACATTAATATTGAAGTTTCTCATTAACACTGTTTTGACCTGATTCTTTGAAAAACTTTCATGAACGTACAGCTGACCAAATTCAACAAACAGATAATAATAATAATAATAATAATAATAATCAAATAGCTTAAGCTTATATATATTTTTAAGGAAGAATAATGCTCAGTTTCCTAAGGTTTTTTTTTTTTTTTGATGTACACGGACCCTAAAGTTTTATAAATACCCACACAGACCCTTTTATGGTTTAAGGTGATTTCATAGATAACATCTTTTCTCAGGTCATCTCATCCGTAACAATGACCACGATCACAAAGTTGCATTACTCCCATGACCTGTCTGATTCCATATCGTTTCTTCCGAAACAATGGTTAGGAAATTGCACCTATATCAAACTCTCTTAATCACCATGATGCATCCGTTCAAATATTCAGTATGGAGCATTCGATCACATATTTTACGTTGTGTCTACTCTAATACCAATTGTAATAATTTTATTTGTAGAATTCATCCTTAAAATTAGCTCGTAATGAGCGAGTATCGATTAACTTGTATTTTCATTTATATTATTCTATTTAACCCATGTGAAATTTGGGATCTTAACCTACCTCAATGTCTCAAAAATATGCACACAGATCCCTTTATGGTTTAAATCTCCACAAAGAAAGCCATGCGTGCAACTCCTCCCTTATTTCTTTCACGAGATCAATTAATCTTACCATCGCACAAATCTCAAGAAATAGAATCCGATGATTTGTTGATCTCCTATAACAAATGAAAAACAGTAACAAAAGGGAGTCTGGGTATAAATTCATAAAACTATTGGGACTCGGGTTTTTTTTCCTTAATTCTCTAACTAATAGATAAATCAAAAAATGAAATCGATCATGCATGTGAAGACTTTGAAAGCGACAAATTAAAATGAGAAGGTGCAGGTTTAAAAAGTTATTGTGATATCACCATTCACCAATGCACCAAAAATTTATTAATCTTATGACGAACCAATAAATTTTTGGTGCCACCATTTGTGACTTGAAAGGCTAAAACCCACCCACCCTGAAAAGCATATATTGCCCATATGGGTCACCACCATGTTGAATGGATTCAATAAATGATCAGTTAGCTTCAGTTTCCATGCATATATATTTGTTAATTTATTTAATTAATTAATATAAGAAAAAGTCAAGTCATCAGAATTGATATATTTCGTCCATATTCAACTTGACTTAAAGTGATGGATCAATTTACATAAGTTCACAAGAAGTTGCTTTGTTTGTTCCTTTAATAATTATTTTGTTTGTCTGTGTCTTTTGCAGCAGCCATGCATGCATGTATGATTAATTATATTAATAATAAATATCTAGGGGGGGTTAGTGTTTTTGTCAATTTGAATAAAAAAAAGATTTAGTTGACAACACGTGGCAAGATTAAATCAAAGAAAGCTAGTTTTATAATAATGTGATATAGCTAGAAAGATTTGGATCATTGGATGTGTTTTGTGGTGGAAGTTACTATATTCATTATTCTCTCTATTCATGCACCTTGAAAATAGTATGAAAATTGATTATAAAAGTATATTGGGAAAGAAAAAAACAATAACGACAATAGACTATGGTATATCTTTAGTGGCCATATTAGAGACAGTCCATATTGGATCCTACAAAAAATTGGTCTTAAGTTAAGATTTGAGGTCTAATATTTTAAGTGTAAAATATGTTTTTTTTTCTTTTTTTCTTTTAAAAAAAGAAAAATTGTGATATACTCAACCAATATATCAGTGATGACGTTAAACTCCGAAGGGTGAATTGTAATATCTCATATAGTTTGGGATTGCTTATAAATAGTTGACCATCTTAAGTAGCATGAAGCCTTTTAGGCCGAGAGCTTGAAATCCATGTTAGTGCAAAGGTCAAAGCTAGACATGCACACGGTTCCAGTTTCAAACCGTAAATGAATTGAAACTGAACTGTTGACCAACCGAACCATGAATCGTTGACCTAAAAATCGAACCGTAAATCAAAACCAAACCAGACGGTTTGGGTGGTTGGTTTGGTTGAAACTATAACCAAAACGGTTACGATTTCAATCGTTACCTGTTACGGTTGAAACCATAACGATTGAAACCTTTACCCGTTATGGTTTCAACCGTAACAGTTGAAACCTTCATTCGTTACAGTTGAAACTGTTTGGCTTTTAGCTCATCACACAACACTAATATTGGTGAGGTTGAGGCTAGCACTCAACATACCGGCTCCAGCGAAACGATTTCACGTCGTCAAGTGAAAAATCGAGGTTCTGGAATGGTGAAAAGACTAATGTCTGCAATTATTGTGAAAAAAATATAAAAATACACAGATGAGTATGAAACTATGACGGGTCATATGAGGAGTAATCATAAAACTGAGTTTGGGATTGACACCACACAAACACAAATGACACAGTTTTCTGCTTCTGCTTCTGTTCCAAGTTCTTATTTTTGTACTAAATTATTTAAATATAATGAATCTCAATGGAAAGATAATTTAACTAAATTTATTACCATTGAACATTGAACATTTACTTTTGATGAAAAAATAACTTTTACTGATTTAATATAAGAAATTTTTGATCTTGCTGCATGTAGACTTAATAGGATGACATGTAAAAGAAAATTGATGAAATTGTATGTAAAATGTCAAAATCATTTAAGGGAATTATGTTTTAAACTTGAAGGTCGTGTTTCTATTTGTAGTGACCATTGACAGTCACTTTCATACATGGGTGTGGCATATCATTGAGTTGATGATTCATGATTTATTCAAAAAATAATTTTTGTATTTCATATTCTTAATGAAGAGCAGACAACACATAATATTTATGAAATGATTAGTAATATTTTTCATGATTATAGATTAGTGCAAATTTTTTTAACTATTTGATTTGATAATGCATTGGCTAATAATGCATCAATTAATGAACTTAAAGTTATTTGCATACCAAATTTGGGAGGTAAATTTTTCATGTTCGATGTGCATGTCATGTTTTGAATTTATGTGTATAAGATGGTTTAAAATCTTTCAATTCTCATATTGCACCTATTAAAAAAATAATTAATTTGATTTGGTCATATTCTAAAATTAGAGGAGAATTGTGTAATTTTTGTAAGCAAAATGATGCTATGCCAAAATAATTTGATCGCGATGTTTCAACTCGTTGGAATCTAATTATTTTTTACTTAATGAATGTTTGAACATAAAGATTATTATGTTCATTTATTGCTCACTACTAATATGATGTAGTTTTATAGCCCAATCATTGGGAAGTTTGTTCAAAAATTTTAAATATTTTAAATTTTTTTAATGATGCCACAAATATTTTAAGTGATGTTTCAACTTCAAATATTTTTCTCCTTACAAGTCTTGACATTGTTGGGGTATTATCCGTTCCTAACAACGATGACTTTGATGAACATGAACCTACGTTCGATGACTTTGATGATTCTGCTTTCGCAATAACAGAATGTGTTTCCTCAATGAGACAAAAATGGATGAGTTATTATAAAGAAATACCATTATTTTATCTTGTTACTTTTATTTTGGATTCAAGTTTTAAAATTGAAGATTTGGAAAATATTTTACAATTTTTTTTCCTTTACAATGTTACAGTTCTGCGATTATTAGGAGAACTTTATTTGATTTATACAATGATTATGTAAGTAGATATAATATTCAAATAGATGATACTACACAAGGAATGGATGCACCAACTGAACAATCTAAGCTTTGGTTAATATTACAGCGAAGTAAAAAATCTAAATCCACCAATACTACCACTACTAATTCAGAAATTAATACATATTTAACGATAAAATTTTGAGTTTCCTCAAAGTTATTTTGTAGGTGAGCAGTTTCTTATCCTTGAATGGTGACAAAACATCAAGGATTGTTTCCAGTTATGTCCGTGATTGCAAGGGAAGTATTAGCGGCACCGGTCTCAACTGTATCTGTTGTGCATACTTTTAGTATGGGCGACAATATTCTTGATGATAGAAGATCAAGGTTGAAACCGCATTAGAAGCTCAAATGTGTCTTGACGATTGGTGTAGGGCGGATCGTCGTGAACAAGAAAATCAGTAGGAAAATTTTGAAGATTTGTGTGATAACACAGACACAACTAATACCGAAGGATCAAGGACCATACCGCCTTTCTCGGATGAGGATGAATAAAATATAAATGAGGTGAATTATTAAAAATAAAATGTAACAAAGTTACGCAAGTTTTGATTCATCTACACCCTAGGAGGATACATAACAGCTTATTTAAGTGCAAGCTCATTTTTTTCTAAGATAATAAATACATTAATTTTACATTTTTCTAATTTTATATTATTTTATTTTATAAAAAAATACAGTGTCAACCTTAACCGGACCGACGGTTTAAGGTTGCGGTTGTAGTTCAGCCTTGGCTGAAACTGCAACCGATTCTTAGATTGAACTGTACGTTTATGGTTCGGTTAGTCACCAACTGTACGGTTCGGTTATAATTTGAAAACATAAACGAATCGTGTGCATTTCTAGTCAAAACCGCAAAGGGCCAGGGTTTGGTCTTCCAATCCACCTTGTTCTGTGCCAAAATCGGATAAAATCATGCTAGTTGGGCCGATCATTACAGTCATAATTTTGGAACTCGCCTAAAACCCTAAAACTCAAGGTTGCTCCTTATGTTTAGGATTATTGTTGAATGAAAGCATTAGATGTTGAATATAAGAAGGATAAGGGGTATTATTTATATCGCTTTATCTTATATCTAGAATCAAGGATACAAAAAATAAAAGTTCAACTGAAATATTATTGATGAGAAAAATATTAAGAAGATTAAACCAGGACATAAACAGTAATAAAATTATCATAAAAGCGATGTCAACGACTAAATGGTCTAATAAAAAGGTATAATTATCATGTATATCTCAAAAAATAAAATCAGTTAACACTAACAATACATGGTTTATATGTTGATTTCTAAAATATAAGGTGTCTATTTATAAATTAATCAAAACTTAAAGGTATTGGTGGTATTTTTTCTACACGAAAAAGACAGAAAAATGATCACAACCCCTGATTTTTGACAAAATTAATCAAAACCTCTCCCTAATTTTTAAAAACTAAACAAAACTCTCGTAACTTCCAATAATACTATCTCTTTCAGTAAAGTTATCATGTAAGGTGGCAATCAGGATGTCCCGTCCCAACCGAATCTTATCCCGTCCCATTTCGATTACTATTCGGGATGAAGAAATCGTTCCGAATCCCGACCAATATATTGAATTTGGACGAAAATTCATCTTGAATCCCTGACCAAATGGTGTAAGATTCTGAATTCCAATCGAGATTTGAGATTTTTAAGCTAAAATTTGAGTTCGGGATAAAAAATCTTCCAGATTCCGAGGCTGATTTTTTATTCGAAATAATATATTAGCTCGAATCTAGACCGAAATTTTTATTTAGGACAAAAAATAATCCTGAATCCTGAACCAAACGGGATCCTAATTGAGATTTAGGATTTTTTGCCAATCATATTATCAGAGAATTTTGTTATAACATGAGAGAATTTTATTAAGTTTTTAAATACTATGAGGTTTCGATTATTTTTTCAAACATACTATAAGTTGGTTAATGTGACCCATGTAATTATGTAAGGTGATTTCACATTCTACATGGCAAACCGAGACACGCAACTCATGTGAAAGTGCTTTTGTAGAAAAAAGTGAGAGAAAAGTTATGTGCTTCTGGCTTCTTCCTCCTCTTCCTTCCCGTGTAACTTTGACTACATAAATTTTGAACCATACCATACGTCACTACGCTAAAACGGAGGGTTGTTGTTGTTGTTTTTGTTTTGTTTTTTTTTTTTTTTTTTTTTGAAAATGTTGGAAATCCCACCGCCAAACCATCTATTTCGGGCTTAAACGAAATAGGTAAAAACCCCGACTGTCACAGGCTCTTACAAGAAACACACTTCCTAGATTCGAACATAGGACCTCAATGTGAGATCCTGAACCCTACACCACCAAGCCACGCCCATTGGGGGACATTAAAATCGTTGGAAACCCTACCGCCAAACCACTAATTTCGGATTTAAACAGAACATGGAAAATCTCCGGTTGTCCCAGACTCTTACAAGAAACGCACTCCCTAGATTCGAACTCAGGACCTGAAGATTAGATCCTGAACCTTACACCACCAAACTACGGGGGACCTAAAACGGAGGTTTATTGTTAATAATGTTCAAATCAGAAATCACTGACATTAATATTACCATAATATTTACAACATTTTGACACAATGACATCATAGACTTATTGACACGACAATATCATAAATATATTGACATTATAATATCACTAACATATTGACACGAAATCATCATTAATATTTTGACACGAAAACATCAATACCATATTGATGTTATTTTAAATATAAGAAGTTTATATTAACATCACTACCAACGCGTTTTCTTTCTTTGAATATGGCATCAACTTTTTAGCTTTTCCTTGAAGAAATTCAACCAAATCTACTTTCTTTCCATAATTTTGATTTGGCTATTCTTTTCAAGAAGTCTTTTTAATTCTATTCATTAGTTATGACCATTCCTTTTATATTCATGAGATAAATTATAATGGGTATCTTTCTTTCATGCATGTGCATTACTAAAATGCAAAAATAAGAGCTTTCAATGTAACTATCTAGGTCCAAATTGAAAAAAAAAAAAAAGGTGGTGACTTTGAATAGAGTTTTGGTGAGATTATGCCCTTATACAGTATATGAAAAAAGTCATATGATATATATGAGAATCATATCAACTATTCTAAAATTTCAATGGGCTAGGTAAAGACCAAAAGTTATGAAAGTTGGTCTAACAAACAATTTATACTTGATTTCTTCATGTTCCTTTAAGTTTGGTATTCTATTTCTATCAATGACATCTCTTTGTAAGATAAATCGATTAGTGTATTAAAAAGAACTTAGTATTGAAAACAAAAATATGGGATTCGGATCCACTCACATAAATGTAGAAAGAATTTCATTGTCATTAGTTTAAACTTAAAAAAAAAAAAAAAAACCATTTGGAAAATTACAATTTTGGATAATCTCTAAGGTATTCTATCATTTTGGGCATCCAAATTTTTCCCTTCAAGATAGGGATACATTTATGATTTTAGATAAAAATATCATTTTTTTCCTATATCTCAAACTCAGGAAAAAAAATAACTAGTGCATAATTTGAGAGGGACTTTTGAGATGTTTGCGACATTTACGACATATGTTTGGATGAGTTTTTGTGACATTTGCGATGGAATGTTGGAGCGGATTTCTGTAACATTTGTGACGGGATCGCAAAAATCTATAATAAAATTAAAAAAAAAGGGCAGAAGCTAGCAACAATTCGCTGCCACGAAAAATGAGGAAGAAAAAATCTCAAGTTTAGATGAAGAAGAAGGGCGTTGTGAAGCCCGTTGATATGAGGTTTCAACAATAAAAAAATTAAAAAGATCATGGTTCAGATACTTAGTATTTTAGTGTTGAGCTAAGTTTTTAATAAATTATAATTGATAATTTATAGAATAAGAATTTATATATAATTAATTTTTAATCATTCATTATTATTCATGCATGGGTAACAGTGGATTATAACAAATTTAACACGTATTAGATCCAAATTTTTCACAAAGAAAATCGATTTAACTAAGGATATATTGTTGGTGCAATAAAAAAATAATAATATAGTAGTAACAAGCAAAGTTATTTTTGGTCGAAATGAATGAAAATGGGCCGAACTTTTATCAATGGTCATGGCCTCACATTTTTATTTTGGAATACCGAGAAACCCCACGTTATCAATTGATGCGTGGGTAAACCGGTGTTGTCCCAAGCTCTTATAAGGGTGTTATTTAAGATTTGAATCTGGAACCTTGAAGATAAGATCCCAAGCTCAAACCGCCTTGGAGACATGGCCTCACATTTTCTTTAGCTTTAAACATCATCCTGCTGATCTTTTCAAAGCAAGAAGCATTCACTATTCCAGGTTTCTCAAAGATTTGTATAGAGACAACATGAAGACCTAAGAATGAGAATTTGAACAATACACAGCTTTTTTTTTTTTTTTTCGAGGAGCCATGTAACCCTTCATAACACTTTACGAGGAGCCATGTAACCCTTCTTACGATGAATGATACAGGTGACATTACTTCAGTTATACATGTGATGTTTAAAATTTTTACTACACAACTATTTATAATTTTTTTTTAGGAAGCTTAGCCTACCATAAATATTAACAATAAAATAAAGTAACAAGACACATATTTAACGTGGTAAAACTCTCAATGTGAGGGAAACATCCACATGCAAATGTAGAAGGATTTCATTATCGTGGAAAATTTTTTACAACCTCTCTCTAAACACAAGAAGTGAACAATCTCACACTCTCTTAGAATATGAGAATTACAACTCTCTCACAAACTTTTAAGAAGAAACAATATTTTCTCTCTTAGAATACATAGGATTTGGTTGAGAATGAAATGAAGAAAATAATGAAATATAACCTCTATTTATAGGCATGAGATTCACTATTCAAATAATGAATTTTAATTTTTTATTATTTTCTTTTTATACATGTAGGACTCACCCACATAATTAATATATTTTATTATTTAATTATTGTACTTTTCGGTGCAATAATTA
>SKCR01004091.1:0-26665 GCA_019454045.1 Zanthoxylum bungeanum | reverse complement strand
TGATTATCGTCTGACGCGATTTATACCATCATCACATCGTCACGATGTATGATCGAACGAATAAGATGATATAGAAGTATATATCTGGATCGTCGATGAGACCTTTAATTCTTTAGCCTTGTGCTGACGCCTAGCTCAGCTGCTAACAGAACTATATCTAATCTAATTAGATTTATTATCGACCCAAATGGCTTCTATTGCTGCCTCAGCCGCAGCAATTAATCCGCATTTGTTGTTTATTCGGCAACAGTATCTTGCTCGGAAGATTTCCAGCTCACTGTCCCGTTATTCAAACTTTATAGTACCGCAGTGTTTAACTGTTTGGAAATGCAGTATCGTAGTGATCCCAGTCACTTCAAGTTCTCATTCTCCATAGTTTTAGACAGCATCTTTAGTTCTCTAAGATACTAACAGATGTTCTAACTTCAATCCAGTGACTATCACTTGGATTGACCCGATTGTGACTCCATATGCTCGAAGCGTATGAGACACCAATACAAGTACATTTTAAATGTACAATTTCCCAGAGAGTGTTAACAAACTCCAAATCTATCCCAGTAGATCTTTATTCCTCGAATAAAGGTTGTTACTCCCAGAATTCTACGGAGAATTTCTATTGAAAGAATGTCTATGAAAGCCAAGCTTTCAACAATAGTTTTATGGGAATTTCATTTCCATGAAATGACATATATTATCATTATTTTATACAGGAATTCATTGTCAGTGCGCTCCCACTAACCTCCATATATACACAAGAATTATTTCATTTTGAGTCAAATCATAAACCATTATGATTACTTCAAAACGTCAGTTCCAAGAACCTTATGCTTGCTTCAATCCAAACATGGATCGAATAACCCGCAAACCTTGTTTGTCGGTTATACAAAATCGTCAGGATGTTGTAAACATCCTCCAAAAGGTTTCCTTTCAGGAAAGCGATTTTGATCTGTAACTGACACATTTCATAAATGAAATACGCAGTTATCAACAAGCATTTCAAAATGGATTTACCATGGCAAACAGGTAAAAGGTTGAACCGTTATTAACACAATGTTGATAACGATACCTTTCCGTCAAAAGCCTAGCTTTGTACGTTGGTATGTTGCCTTCCATGTATGTCTTCCTTGAAGACGTTTAAAGTACCAATAGGCACAATGCCTTGTGGTACAACAACTAGTATCCAAAATAGTTGTTATACATGGAATCCATTTCGGACTCATGGCACTTTGCCATAATAGGGAGTCGATACCTCGTATCACTTCCTCAAAACGTAGTCGGTGGATATACCTTCATAAGATTGACATCCTTATGAGGTTAGATCAGAAACACATACCCTAGGTGTTTTCTGACTCTATCCGATCTACTCAGTTCTTGTGTATTTGAAGATTAATGGTTTAGATTCATCATAGATGAACTATATGTGTTCCATTAAGGACTTCGTGCCTTGAACAGTATTACTCCGATTTTCATCGAGTATCACTATCCTCCCACTTACCACTGCATATCAGTATTCCTCTCAGGAAAAAAATCATGGTGAGAAACAATCACATTGTTCTCATGTGAGATTTAAGTACTATACTCATGGTTTACCTTAGGATAAATTATTGGCACTTATCCAATTTGGGTCCTTAGTTTGGTATCATCCAAACATTATGCCTGGCATACCCAAATTATCAGGAGTGTGAAACCCTGTTTCTTTCCCGTTCATATCCAATATGAATTCTGTCAAACAGATTTTCATGGAACCTTATTCTAAATAAGTTTTGCACTGTTAATATATCCTATTGAAGGAAACAGTAGCTCAGAGCGACTCGTGATAAACCTATCATGTCCAATCAAAATTCGGTTTTAGTTCGGACACACCGTCAAACTGACGTGTCTCGGGAGGAGTCCTCATATGAAAGAATACCGTACTCTTTCATGTACGTATGAAACTTACTGCTTAAGCATTTTATTACGGTCTTACCGCGACGGTATACTATGGCCGATCTGTTTGTCTACTTCGTGTCGAAACCCTAAAAGTTTACGATTTGTGTTTTTCAACAGAAACACATAACCATAACGGGATGCCACATCCGTTAAGGTCACGAAAATATTCATGTTCACATCTAGCCTATCTAGATATGGGCCCACTATCTTCACATGAATAGGGCTAACAGATCGGTGGCTTTCACACTATTACCAAGTAAATAGTATTTTAGGTGCTTTACCTAATAAACTAGATTCGTAGACTTTATTTGAATAGTCAAATCAGTCCTAGTACCCACTCTTCAAAAGTGCGGATATACGAGTCTCGTTTAATTGTGTCCTAGACAACAATGCCACATATAAGTCTTTATTGATCAAATCAATTTGAGCTATTTATTGTCATTTTATATGTTTGAGATTTATTTATATTCAAAATATAAATTCTGTTATTCACATCTAATGTATTTATCTCAGTATTATCTTTATATAATGAAACACTTAGTGTTCAAGAATATAAAGGTTTATCCGCAACGGATTAAACACTGATATAGAGATAATGTCTCTAGTCAAACTAGTTACATTATAACAGTTCCTAATTTAAGTACACACCCGAAGGGTAGTTCCTAAACTTAGGTATCTACGGTCGAAACAGCGACTTTCGTCCCGTTTCCGATTCGCAGAGTAATCTCAGCTTGAAGTCAGTATCCTGCTCAAAGCAGATTCTGAACATCAATACATATATTTTATGTACCACACTAAGTATTTAAATCTAATTTCAATACTAGTAGTGAACATAACTTTGACAAAATATTTTAAAGTTAGAGCCTCGCCCTTTCTTTAATTCCTTGGTGTCTGCCATATCCAAATGGTAGTTACTTTGGATATGTCAATTATCTTTTCAATATTTCACAAACCTTTGGCCAAGCCTTGGGTTTCGGAATATTGAAACGATGTGCACCTTGTGCAACACGCCCAATTGCAAACTTTTGACTTTCACCATAGAATAGTCAAATCAATTCTCTAAGAATTATTAATTGCAATTTAATACTTTTAAATCTAAAGATAGATTTATTGTCAAGTATATTAAATTAAGCACTAAAGTCATCATCATATAAATCTTCCAAAGATTTGATGCTCTACTTATTTGCTTAATTATGGGCCTAGTCATAATAAGTTATTTTATCAAATAAATTAACCTATTATTTATCCCAATATGAAAATTAAATCATTTAAAACATTTAATCCAAGGATTATATATTTTAAATATTCAACTTTTCAATTCTTTCTTGATTTCAATAGTCCAACTATTTAATCAATTTAATAAGGTACTATTTATTATAATGATTACAATAATCCAATTATTTAATCAACTATAATTTTAATATTGATTACTATAATCCAATTAAAAATCAACTATCATTTAATTCAATTATATTGATTACTATAATCCAATTATAAAATCAACTATATATTGAATGAGTTTGTATATAGTCCAACTATATATATTTTTAAAACAACATAAAATATTAGTCCAACTAATACTTTTGATTAATATGACGAATGATATTTGAGCGCGTATTATATGGCGAGTAATTGAACGAATATTGCAAATTCAATTCTTGCCTCCCACTATTTTCGTCGAGCCTCTAACCCTCTGTCGAGTACTCGGGAAACCGTGTTTCCTAGTGGGCTAGGATCCCGTTAAATACACACAATCTTGACTTTGGCCAACAAATTGTATGATAATTAACTAGGTAGATCTCGAAGATCAATTGGATCTCATCCAACTCCTAGATCCAGTAGGTGGACATCCAAGTCCTAAACATATATCTTATATATGCCTATATATCCAATATATACCCTAACCTTTTTCCTCTGAATCAACTAGGCCTTGGCTTTGGCACAACAAACCTAATGATCCCAGTCAAGCGCGGACCCATTGACCATGGAAGCTTCGTAATCAATGTCGTTGGACAAGAAGTGGTATTGACTTTGGCCAACAAACCCCAACTTGGACAAGACACCAATATGGAACAAAGCTTCGTGATTCAAACACATCTTCAACGGACAAGGGCTTGACTTTGGCCAACAACCCATGCCAATCTAGGATCTTGAGTAAGAATCACTCAATGGAAGGAAAAGACGCATGATATTTGATGAGGGCTTTTTCGCGTGCAAATTGGCTACCAATTTAATTATCTTTGTTAAGGTCTCATCATCATACACCCTTAAACATGCATTCTAAATACATAATAAAGCGAGTATGAAAATAAATAATAATGATATGCGGATGGATACTTAACACATTGATCCTAGATCAAATCTCTCCCTTTCTCACTCAAGCTAGCACTTGTATTACTTCTACCCGTTACACTACACTTCTAAAGAAACCTCATTTACATTGAGGGGAATAGGTAAGAAGATAATACAAAGAGAATAGAGGTGATAAGGCTGGACACGCAAGTCCAATTTAATAAATCGAATTTATTACAACAATTCTAAAATTGCCCCACCCGACTAATATCCATCCGATATACATTATTCATTCAACACAACCATGTATTCACACACATAAGCATGCTATCAATCAATCTAATCAAATTAATTAATCTGATAATTAAGTGATCATCCAATGTTCAAACAACGATTTGATTTTGTTCGAGTCAAACTCGTTTTTGCGAATAAGTACTCAAAGTATGAATTCATGAATTAAATTAAACTACAACATTAAATCAAATTTAATATGCATTTAATACTAATTCACTATTCAATTCCAAATTAAATATTACACTTATTAATAAACCTTTTACGATTTAAATTCCAAATTTAATCGTAACGCGTCTCAAAGACCGATTAACGTCCAACGTCAATTCAATTAAAGTCCAATGGGCTTTTAATTGATTTCTTAAGGCGTGGACTTTTGGTCAACTCGGGTCAAACCGATAACCAAAGTCCAATCCGGGATTTACCCCATAAGCCCATAAATCAATCTTGGCCCATTAGGCCCAATTGAACTTTAAAGGTTCATTAAGTCGCATTTGGGCTTCATGGTTAAGGTTTTGGGCCCAATTGGATCCAATCCATTTGGCCTAAACCCAACTTGATAAATCAAGCCCAATAGCCCAAATACAACATTAAAGTCCAATTTCCAAAATTAGGCCCAATTAATTAAATATACAAAATCCAATTTCATATTCAATTAACCTAAAGTGTATTACATGATTAATCAACTAAATCAATATTTCTAAAACACTAAATTAGTCCAATTAATCATACTCAATTCATTATTATATGTCCAACACACAAATTGAAAAATCAAACCCATTTACATGCTTCAAAGCTCTCGGCCAAGGAGGGATTTTGTGTCCGATTCGGTTTCGATCCAATCGAACCCACAATCGACATCAAATCACCATCCAATTTGATTTCATACACATCCAATGTCACAAAATCAAAATATACCAAGACATTAGGGCAATAAGCAATTCGGCCAACATATAGAATTTAGGGATTTTTGTCCAATTCGAAATCCAATCCAATTCGATTCAAATTAACATCATCCTACATGATTCTAACTTCATCCAATGAATCAAAATCAAAAATTCCAAGAATTCCAAATTTCCATCACATTCGGCCAAGTAATAATTTTTGGGGAAAATTATTCCAAATCAATTTTCAACAAATTGGTCCAACCAAAATGCAATTATACATGTTATAAGCATACTCAAACAATCAATTTATTCAAATCATGCTCAACAAACATTTACCCAAATTTTAACCCTAAAAGTTTCATGCTTGAACCTAAGGCTCTTGATGCCATTGTTGGTTTAAATCTAGGTCCCAAGATCATACAAGTCATGAAAACATGCGTGAATACACCAACGGAGGTAGCGGAATACTCACATCGATCGGTTGAGTCGATTTGGAGACGATTGAAGGCCAAAAACGCACTGCCTTGGCGCATGAACTGCAGCAGTCCACTGTCTCCAAAAACAGAAATTTGAGATGCGAAACGGAGCTCCTAGCTTCGTCGGACGGATCCCGGCTCATGGTCGAACCTCCCTACCACCTTCGCAAGACTCGTAGTGTGCTAGCACTTGGATTTCTCACCATGAAAACCCAACTCTTGCTTCCCTAAAGCTCACGTTTTTCTGGTTCAAAACCAGTGAAGAAATGCCTATTATTGGCGTGAGAGAGTGAGAGAGAAGTGAGAGAGAGATTGAGAGAGATGAAAGATGTGTGTTATTTTTCAAATGTGTAAAAGACTTTTACTTATATATTTTCCAACATTAGATATCTAATTACGATTAGATCGAAACTGAATCTAGTTCAGTGATACGTGTAAATTAGATAAAGACCATAGGATTTACAATATAGTACGCAATTACAATGTAGTTTGTAATTGACATTGGGAAGCGCACTATTAGATGTATATCCTTAAATAAAGTTTCTGGTCAAGATTTACTAACACGGGTCGGTTAGTAAAATCCGCTGAGACCAGTACATGTCGTATATCGTGACTTGGTCTGATGGTTTATCCCAATGAACCATGAGTATCAAGAGACTCGTATAGACATGTAGGTATTTATTTGATAAGACACTGAACGACTCACTGAAGGTTTCCTAATAGATGGTACACCAACGTCAATAGCAACATTCTCGAGTTGAGCGAGCATATTGTTCCTTCGACTTGAGATACCACAGTGGGATATATGAGTTATCCTCCACACTTTGATGGCAGTCACGTCACCGATCTATCCATAATCAGACCTCTGCCTATTCATTGGGTGTGGACTGATGCTCATGATATCCAGTGCATATCAAGATAGGATCCATCGGTCCTGTGTACAGGGCATATGCATCCTCACATGTTTACGATATAGTAAATCCATGGCCGTAGTATAACTTCGGAAACCAGTTCCGAGTGTTATTTAGAGATCGTAAATTGAAAGTCGACTGTATTATACCGAACATATTTGACGTTCTCATCTATATTCCAGGTATAATACGAATAGCCTGTGATAGAGGGATTATACGTATGCAATGACCTCGACTTGCATAGTTTAGCGAGATTATATGTGGTCGTCATAATCCATGAGTGGGTGGATTATGGACACGAAATTAGATTTCGTGACGGATAAACTAAACTTAGAAAGTCCCACAATATGAAGTGTACTCGTTGAGCACTTGGGCAACGAAATATGAATAATACGGATTATTCATAATACTTCACCAGATTAAATGAGTTAATTCGGTTCGTTTAATCGGTTAAACGATAACACATGCATTAGGAGATTTTGTCCGATAATAATTACTGTGTATTTGTATTTGATACATAATACGATTTGATACACATTAATTATTCATCAAATGTGATTTTGACACATGCCATAATATATGTATTTGTTATTTATTGTAAATAAAAATACATATATATAATAATTACATTAATCAATTATTTGGATATTTAATTGTTAAATATTTGAATTATTAATTAATAAATTTCCATAAATGTTATGGAATTTGTCCAATTATTATTGGACCATATGGCATGACTTAATTATACTTTATGTGTGCCAATTTGATTGGTTTACAAAAAGTTAATTAGTATTTAAATTGATTAATTTATCAAAAGGATATTTTTGCCCTTATGGAGTCAGTCAAGGAGATTTAAAAGATGAAAATATTTTCTTCATCCTTATCTCATTGTCCATGGTCGAAAGCTTCTTAAAAACATGGGTCTCAAATTTGTTTAAAAATCCATGAAGAAAATGAAGGAAAATCAAAGAAAAAGCTAAGGGATTAGGGGATTTAAGGTAAGCCTTCAAAACCCTAAGCTTGGAAATTTGATTTCTTGTTTCTTGATGATTTAGAAATGTTCTAGGGTTCCTTAAAATTCAGAAATTTAGGGTTTTTCGTTGTGGTGGTTGAATTGGAAGCTTATATGCATGTATGAAGTGTATTTGGAAGTAATTAATGTAATTATTGTCCAATTTGATCAATTGTTGATGAGTTGCTATTCTAGAGTGTTATGACCACTCTTGTGACACCTAGAATTATTCTTGGGTTTTCATATGTGGTGACTTTGGTTGGTGTTATGATTAATTAGATTAATCTTGAAAATTTGGATTTAAAGCATGAAAATTGGAATTTTTGGTTTCTTGATCAGATTCTGTAAAAATGGAAATTTTTGTGATGAATTTTATGTCATATAAATGTAATGGATGTGTTTTTGGAGTTGGAACAATCTCCGGAAAGTATTTCCGAGTTGAAATAAGCGAAAACGGCCAAAAACGGCATTACCATATGACTTTTGAGCCAACCGGGTGACGGCTATCCAAACAGTGAGTTCGTCATTGTTCAGGTATCCCATGAACTACCCTGACACTATTTGGGCTGACCTAGGTAGTCCCTATAAGTTTCGGGTGGTCGGTTTAGTCAAAAATACATTTTGCATCATTTTACGGAAAAATGATTTTCGTTAAAGTTTCGCGACGTTTCAACTTTATTTATGTTTATATTTGATATTGAATAAATAGATTTAAGTGAAATATGAATAAATTATTCATATTAGATATTGAATAATTTATTCGGTAATTTGAAAAAATTTTAAATTACGATTTCGCCCGAACCGCGCTTCCGCCGCGCCCATCGCCTCCTAACAAACCCCAACTGGAGGAATGTTTCAGACTTGATATAATATATAGTATCATCCAGAACACAGATGCAATTCAACTTTCCACTGACAAACTTGAAGCATGCATCACCAACATGACTGACAGAGAATTAGATGATGATATTCTGGAATCCATCAAGCGTAAAAAAGAGAGTCTCATACTTGCCGATCCAGTCTAATGTTTGGGCAGTCATGTCTACCTGACGATGTTAAACTTAATGCTAGCAGCGAGGCAACCCATGCAATTTATGTATATATTGAGATTTTGTGTGTTTTATTTTTGTGTGTTTAATTTTTATAGGAAAAGTCACAGACATGATGGAAGACATTCTCGTAAAACTTCACAAGCATTTTCCTTCTCTCCTTCAAAACTCTCTGATGAAAGTCTACAAAGCACGCATTGAAAGAATGAGACTTATGATGATCAAAGGTATTTATAATGATATTCGTTGGATAATTGAAGCACTAGTTCGCTTGGCAGATGAGTCATCTGATTCTTTCATTTCATTTCTGATTGGTTTAGGAAAAAACACCTATGTTAAGAAAAGAAGAGCTAAACGATTAGGTGTTTGTTATAAATGTGCACGTTGTACATGCAATACTCATTGTCGTTCTTTAGGAATGGTGTCTGATAATCGCGAAGATAAAATAAAATTCATTAGGGATGACATGAGTAAGGAGTCTTTAAATGATATATCATTGACTCTTGAGACGCATCCCAGTGGATATGTCTATCACGCAATTCACAATTTACATACACATTTTCGGAGAGAAAGATAATAATTGAGTCTCGGGAATCTGACTTTAAAATACCATATTTGCCAATTTATAAGAAAATTGGATGAGAAGCTTGTCCCTGAGCCATAGAGGTCATTCAGGTCGTTACTGCATGTACATATTATTGTCTTTACATAATAATTATGATTTGCTTTATTTTGATTCCTTTTATTTTCGCCAACATGATCCAGACTTTTTGACTTTCACGATATATTTTATTGTTCCTCTAATAATTGTCATTTGGTAGGTACTAGTGTAATTATTACTCACCCCTTTTCAGGATCTATAAATTCACCTCGTCATTGCTCACTTCAACACATTCAGATTAGAGAGAGTAAAAAAAATGGAAGCAACTTAAAAAAGACAAGTCGTTAACATTTATGTGTTCTGTGAGACTAGTTTTGGATCTAAATCAGAATTTGTTGAGGCAGCAAAAGAATTGGGTAGAGTCATGGCTGAGAGGAATATGCACTTAGTATATGGCGGGGTTTCAATCTTGGACTGATGGGTTACGTTTCAAAGGCCGTAGAAGAAGAAGGTAGTCAAGTTTTGGGAATCATTCCAAAACCTTTGGCGGACACAAATCTTATCGGACAATCAAACGGAGAGGAATACATTGTGTCAGGTATGCCCGAACGACTTTTTGAAATGATTAATCGTGTTGATGCTTTTATTGCTTTGTCAGGTGGCTTGGGCACGATGGAGGAAATTTTTACAGTGATATCTTGAGCGAACTTGAACATACACCAGAAACCAATTGGGTTGTTTAATATTGATGGATTTTTTTATTTTCTTTTTGTGTTTCTTGAAGATGCCATGAGAAATGTGTTCCTTTCAAAACCCGTAAAAGATATCATTTTCATTGCCAGAACAACCAATAATTTAATTAACCAACTCTTGACGTTTGAACCAAATATGACCATATCCTTTCCAAGTTGAACTGGTCCGATGATCGTGGTAAGAAGCGTCGGATAAATCTGGATCTTAACCTTTAGTTTTCTTTTTAGATGTAAATACAATTGACAATTTCATGCTAACCAAGTACTATCTTCTAAACTTTTCTTCTTCTTTTTAAGACATTGGGGACAATATCACAATTAGATTTAGGGGAGGGGGATATTGACTAGTATCTTGTTTTTATTTTTTCCTGTGTGTTGTTTTTGTTTTGTTTATATATATATATATATAAAAAAAAAAAAAAAATGAGTAACTCCATTTTTAGCTAGGAGTGCATCGAAGTACTTGTTGTAAAAATGTGTGCTACCATCACTGATGATTGCTTGAGGGGTTCCAAAGCAAGTAAAAATATTTTTCTTGAGGAATTATAGTACCACTTTGGAATCATTATATGGCAATGGTGTTGCTTCCACCCAGTTGTCCACTGCAACCAGAATGTAAAGGTTTCCATGTGATGGAACAAATGGTCCCATGAAGTCGATGTTGGATAATTATGACCCATAACATCACTATTTGTACAGAACATGGTGTTGTTGTAAAAATTAACTATGTGACAAATGAAATTGCTCTTTTATCATTTGTAATTGGATTACCTGAATATATAAATGATAAAAGTCCATATGATTAGTTCCGGATTAATAAGATATGAGACAATATTAATCCACAAAGGTTTAATCATTAAATATCCATAGTCGTAGTATTATCGAGACTGGACATCGATAATGCGGAATAGTCTAGTATTACACTTGTGCGTGTTATGGAAGCGTAACGACATAGTTCTCATATATTTGAGTATTGGATACTCATGCAAGTGTAATAAGAGGTTCTGTTTACCGATGGTACGGAAACAGCTTCGCTCTGGATAGACCCATCGAAATCCCATTGGTAGTATGACTATGTGTCTATGGGAATCCGAATCAGGGTAGGTGTATTTGATCTTAACCTGAGACTTGCATCGCTAATACTTGCGACAATCAATATACTTTGGTTTTGGTCGTTCGGGGCTTTAACAGGTTCTGTGTACACCTCTTCTAGGTATATTGAAAATCGTAGTGTATTGGGTGTGATGTCAAGACAGAAGTATCACTTCAGTCATATGGAGATGATGATCACACAGGGATACAGAACTGGTACTCTAAGTGCTATAGCCATCGGGGAAGTATGACTAGGTCATGACTTTTCGATCATAAAAAGACTAGTTGCTAGTGATCCGATATATGCTTCGTACGGGGCAGACACAATTCCAGCCCCAGACCTAGCATGTGACATCTGATACTGGATCGTAATACGCAATACTATGTATACTATGCCTGACAAAGATCATGTATTTCGTAGAAGAATATTTTTGGAGAATTGGGTAGGCACAGTGCTTTGCTAGAAGCTAACTTGTGCTTCATTACTTCTGCTTGTCCAACTTGTGTTTCTGGAGACGCTGCAGAAAAGATGGTGGTGGAGTTAATATTTCTAGATCACTTTCTCTTGTCTCCTTATCCTTTATCTTCGGATCTGCTTCATTGCTCTCCTTTCTCGTCGGGATTTCCTCATTAGGTGTTGTGACTCCAACATCTTTATCAATTGCATTATCGCTCTTCAAGGCGATAGCTTGGCATTGTTCCATTCATGTACTCCTTGGATTTGGTTCTGTGTCGCTAGGAAGGGCACCTTGCGGTCTATAGCTCTGAGCATTGGCCAGCTGTCCCAATTGATTTTCCAGTGTCTTCAAAGATGTTGCTTGACTTTGAAACAAAACGTTATATTTGGCTTTTTGCCTTTTTAGCATCTCAGCGAGAAATCTTTTATTCCTGGTTTCTTTTCATACCCTTGTCTTTTATTCTGCTGTCGGAATCCATGAAGAGGAATGTTCATTTCTTGTGGTCCATGCCCATAATTATTGTTCCATGTAAAGTTTGGGTGATTCCTCCATTCTGGATTGTAAGTGTTGGAATAAGGATTATGTCTTTGTTTGTTGAAATTGCTGACATAGTTTATAGACTCATCATGTGTGATGTGTGTCTCATCATCTGGTCCTCCTCCATATGATGTACTTGTAGATCCAGCATTGTTCACAACTTGCATGCTAATAATCTCCAAGCATTTATAGATTTGATCTAGCTTGGCACTCACAGCAGTGTTGACTCTTACCTCGTGGATTCCTGCTACTCGATGATGCACTCCTCTATGTTGGCCACAAGAAGTTGTTGTTAATCATTTCTTCTATTAAATCCCAGCTTGATTCTGTCATTTTCCCATTAATGCACCTCCAGCTGCTGCATCGACTATTGTCTTCATCATCCCAGTAAGCCTATTATAGAAAGTTTGGACTTGCAGCCACTTTGCAATCTCATGATGGAGACATTTTCGAAATAGTTCCTTATATCTTTCCCATGCCTCACAGAAGGATTCAGAATCGTGCTGCACAAAGGATGTGATATCATTTCTCAACTTCGCTGTTCTAACTGGGGGAAAGTATTTTACAAGGAACTTGGCTGTTCCAAGTTGTGATGGATAATGCTGGTAGCGAGTGGAGCCAGCCCTTAGTTCTATCTCTTAAATAGCATGGAAATACACGCAGGCGCATTGCCTCATCTGCCCCTCGGTTGTAGTTAAATGTGCCACAAACTTCCAGAAAGTTACTATTATGGGCATCGGGGTCTTCAATTGCACTTCCCCCAAATTGGACCGACTGTTGTATCATCTGAATGCATGTCTTGATGTCATAGACATTTGCAGGCAGTGGTGGAAGAACATACAAGATATGAAGCCGTCAATCACCAGAATCATTCTATCTCGAATGGGAATCGATGGTGCTGCTTCCAAAAGTTCAGGTTTTTGAATATTCATGTTGAGTTGTGCTTCTTGATCTTTTCGTCTTTCCCTTCTCACTGTCTGAGAGTTCTTTCGATTTCTGGGTAAACGGATGAAACTCGAAGCTTCTACTTCTTCTCATGTATTTGTCCAAGAACCTGAAAAAATAAAAATAAAAGAAAAATATTTAGACACCAGTAAAATATCTAGCCTCAAAAGTAGTAATAAAAGATAAATAAGTCTCCAACAACGGAGACTTATTTAGACACCAGTAAAATATCTAGCCTAAAAATGATTTTATAAATATACAACGCCTCTTTCGATGGTCGAACGCAAATATTCAAAGTAACTCATTTAACTATATTTCTAAGTTAACTGAGAAACCCCAAATTCATTAAGGTCAAGTTCCAATTATGGCTACACCCGCCCTACATGTATATTTATATCCTGGATGGAAATCTCTTAAAATGAATCGTGTGCTATTAAATTTAAGGCTAAACCTAAAATCTCTTTTTCAAGTTCATCTAAATTTACTACAATAATCTTACTGGTGATCAATCAACAAGAAGGATTAAGATCTAAATTCAATAAATAAGTCAAAACATCACACAAGATATAAAGTAATTCAATTTATAAAATCATTAATATTGGGTTTCATCACAACCCTAGATAATGTATTTAGTTACAACACAAACACATAACTGAGATTACTAAATAAATAATCAATGTTAAATAAAACATCATAAAAGAGAAGGAAAAAATAAATTATATTAAAGATCAAAGTCTTTCTCTTCTTTGATGTGAATTCTAATACTATATGATGCTTGATGTGCTTTGCCTTCACTCAAAAATCACCTTGGGAGCTCTAGAAGTAGGTTTGAGACGCTGTCAAAACTTCTGTTTTAAGGCTTAGAATGAGCTCTCTTATATAGAGGTTTAGGTTCCTTCTTTAACACACTTCCTACACATGCTGAAACGCGTGGGCGCGTCGCGACGCGATCATACGTATTGTTGAAAGTCGCGACACTCAGGGCTTCACATCGCAACGCGTGGGTTTAGTGTCTCGACGCGCTTGTGTGATTAGTTCGGCACATTCTGCCTCATTTGCGTCGAGACGCGCAGGTCCAGTGTCGCAACGAGTGCTGCATTTCCAATTTTTCCCCTATTTGTTCCACATTTCTTCATTTACGTCCTAAATGATTCCATTGAGTCCCAATGTTATTTTTATCTGCAAAATAAACCCAGAGCACATCAAAACGCTCACAAGACTGGAAATACTTACAAAATATTAAGTTAGATGGGCGGTAAATACTAACATATTTACCGCTTGTCAATAATATTGCTTTATAGATTTGAGAAATGAGGAGTAATCGGTGCAAACGATCTATTCACCATATCACTTAGTTTTATCATCACGACAAAGTAACAACATGACTATATCGTTATCTACTTTACAAACAAACATAATTTTTGGCGGGAAAGATAACTAACAAACACATCCTACAGCTGATTCAACAATCGGTGTGATTCTTATGTTGACCAATCATAGTGCAACAATCTTATACATGTCATCAATCCATGTGAGATCCTTTCAACCAATCCAAGTGCATCATCCTCAGACTTCAACAATTTAGACGGATCAAATTTTTCGTTTATTATTGCCAGATTGATCTTAAATGAAGTTTAAAATTATTAAATAATTATATGTACAAAAGAAGATATTTTGTCACTAGCGAAAAATAATCAGTATTCGCGGGTCAAATTCCTACTCATAAGCTTCCTCTATCTTTCAGTGAATTAGTGCATTTAGTCAAAACCAATCCCATCAAATATTCCAGCTTCGCGTTCATGATGATTCCCTCTATTAGATGCTCTTTGTATATAGCCTCCATGGAGGATAAAAAAATCCCAAACTTTATACAATTCATATCAGGATTTAGAATGTCTTCTCATTAATTTATGAGACTCGGAATGAAAAATCGTCATGATAAATATTTCAATTCAAGATTCATAATGATTTTTTTTATCTCAAATAAAAAAAAATCAATTTCGAATTACATATGATTTTCATCATGAATCTCAATCAAGATTCAAGATCTCGAATTATTTGATTAAAAATTAAAAATAATTTTTTTATCCCAATTCAAAAAACAATATGAAATTTAAGATAATATTTTATCCCGAATTTATAATCAAAACTTGGAATTGATAAATTCCAACCCGATTATCATCCTAAAAGCCAGGTATATTCAACCAAAATCTATAGTTGCCCCACATTTAAAGTTTTGTTGGTTTTAAGAAAACGCCTGCGGCCAATCGAATCTTTTGACATTAAAATTAAAATTAAATACACTTTCGCCACGTTTTAGTTTATGGAATTACAGTCACGTTAAGGGCGGGGGGGCACCAATGACATTGGCGGCTATTGCTTGCTTCATCCATATTTTTAAATTACAGTTGGTGAGTTTTGATAAGCAAATAATTTACAACGGTCAATTATTCAATATTTGGGAGAATCCTATCGTCTATTCTTATCTTGAATTTTCAATTTCTTTATTATTTTTTTAATGCTTGATTTTCTTCATGTGTGATCTCAAGTCTCAACCTTCTTTATTTATTATTTATTTATTTTTCAAATAATAATAAAAAAATCAATGAGCCAACTGAGACTTTTCTTGTGATGATTTGTTTATATTTTCGAACTTGTTTCTTCCAAACCACTTGTAATTTTTCTGCTGAAATAATTAGCTAAATTCATGAAGAAATCATTTAGAAATCCATATATGAATAATAAATAATAAATTAGATTATGAGCATATCTAATTTGACTAATATATCTATAAACATTTGAGAAGCCTGAAACTTGTGGAATTTAATTAGGAGAGAACTTGAAAGTAAAGATTAACAAGGGAATATCACTCAAAATTAAAAGTGCAACACAAAGATGCGAGTGCTTCGGGGAATTGTAATAGCAAAAGATGCTGTAGATTTTGCCAAATTTGGACAGCCTTTTGTCTCCTTACACGCTTGTTCATGCTCAGGTATGATAATTTGATTTTTATAAGAAACTTAGAAACTGTAGTTCTTTCTAATTGACTCTTGTCTTTTCAGGTTCTGCTTCGGAAGAGAATTTGGAAAATCATTCAAAATTTTGCAGAGACTTTTGTTTAGTGGAAAAGGTTTGTTTTTGCTAGCTGCTGCGACGTTTTTTTTTTTTGGGGTTGTAAATGAATTTGAAGTTCTGATATTTGAATTTCAGATTGGTCTTAAAGGATCAGTTTCACGAGGAAGTTTAATCAGAAGGTTTTGAAGAGGGTGACAAAATCTTGTGCAGCCATGACAGTGATTGAGGAAACAAACCTGCAAAGCACTCTTGAGTAAGTTGAAATAATATCATTTTTTTTTAAAAACAAACTTTTAGATTTTGGAAAATTTTCAATTTACTACATAAACTGCTGGCGGGATGTGGATTGTTCAATTAAATCAGGCATAATTCAAAAACAAATTAATGAAATAACAAACATCATATATGCATAAATAAAAACAAAAATAATTTAGATAAACTTGAAAATTCTAAGTAAAGTATATGAGAAAATGAAATCAAAATCAAGCCGAGTTTCACTCTTTCCTTAAGAACTTATTAACCTCGCTTCGGTGCATTACGGATCTATGGCTAACGTTCTCCCAAAATTCTTGGTGGTTTCTTGATTAAGACTGACATTAACCTAAAAGCACACTCAAACAAGTAATCTCTATAGTAAGGGGTGTTCACGGGTCGGGTCACGGGGAAGTGGAACCCGATTGGGGTCGGGTCGGGTCGGGTCGTCGGGTCATTTAAAAAAAAATTTTAAAGAATTAATTATTTTGAAATATAAATATTAGTTATTTTATGTCCCCAAAATTATCATATATATATAGAGTTTTAATACAAAAAAAAAATAAACAAATGAAATAATAGTAAAAACTTTAAAAATAATAATAAATATTTTAGAAAATTAATAAAAATTTTAGAAAAATAATAAAATTTGTATAGGGTCGGGTCGGGTTTTAGTATCAAAACCGTTGCCCAACCCGAAAATTTCGGGTCGGGTCGAAATTTTGCAAATTTTTTTATGAACCCGCGCGGGTCGGGTCGGGTCATGTCGGGTCGGGGGTTGACCCGACCCTATGAACACCCCTACTCTATACCCAAGTGGGGGTGAATTGGTAATGACCTAAAATTGCGAAATTAAAATTTTTTTCGATTTTACGCTACTAACTTAGTAGCTTTACCAATTTAGTTTAATGATTAATTTCTACCATTAATATACCAAATAATTAATTTCTGCAATGAAAAACTATGCTAAATAATATGGAAATATAATGTAAAGCTTGCAATAAATTAAAGATATAGGGTTAGAGAAATTGACACCAGACTTATAGTGGTTTGACCAATAATATTTACGTCCACTCCTCTAATATTTCATAAATGATCAACTGCAGTTCACCCAATTGAGACATCAACGTTCTTGAATCTACGATTTTGTAGTTTAGGAACCTACCTACAGCAAATTTTTTTTGTCCGACATCCTCTATTTTATATTTCTTCTCAAGAGATTCCGAGATAATATTCATAGAAGTTATACTTTGGTACACATTGTACAAGATATTGTCAGCCCAAGCCGCTTCAATTTCTCCCTCCATATAACTCGAAGAGGCTTCCTCGAGAAATTTGGCCAACTGTAGCGTAGTCAGGTAGAACAATATTTTATTCTGCCATTTTTTAAAGTTTGCTCCACCAAACTTATTTGACTTCTCTCCATGAGCAACCAACACTGTGATACTTCCACTAGCCACGTGTAATTGGAAAATCATGACCACGATAACAAATACCCAATTAGCACTATGTCTTTAAAAGACAAATGCATAATGATCAAGTCAATTATCCGATTTGTGTATGTCAAATACCAAATCCTCACTTGTTATTCTTTTTTGGATAGTAATATAAAATTACACCAATTAATACTAGTTCAAATGTGTGACTAAAAGTCACCCATGTATTATAATTATTATTTTTTTGTACTTTTCCAAATGAAATCAATTGAATAAACGATTTTAGAAAATCACTTTTGTAAAACTCCAAGTCTTTGTAATACACTTTTAATTATCAACCAAGTATGCAACAAACCAAGTATAAATATTGAAAAACCAATTTTCTAGATTTTAGTAAACTTTATTACACACTAAACTAAGTACATACATGCGATAATTGAAAATATTTTAATTAACTTAAATTTAAAAATAGCAAGTTTATAATTTTAATAAGAAATTATTCATTATATGATTTTCCTAAATTAGTTAGACAATTATTGAATAAATCATAAAACCAGGTCAAGAATCATGTGCTAAATGTTAATGTACTTAAATCATTGTTTGCACCTTAAATAATTTAAGTCCAAAGCTTCCCGAGAATGACTTGCATTTGTATCACATTTGTTCCAGTGTTCGAATGAATCCTTCCAGTGATTTCACATTCGAGTGGCGTTCGTTACTATGTTCGCACGCGATTCGTGAAACAATACGTTTTCGTCACACGCTAAATTGGCTTTCGAATGCCCCTGCGTATTTTTCTTACTTTGAATGCGTTTTGAAGCCTTTCCAGGGCATGTATATATGAATCATGCAGAAAACATATTTTACAACTAAAATCTAATAAGTTCTTAAAATTGTTGGCGGGATGTGCATTGTTTAATTAAATCATGCATTTTTCAGATACAAATTATTGAAATAACAAACATCATACATGCATAAACAAAAACAAAAATATTTTAGATAAACTTGAAAATTTTGAGTAAAGTGTAGGAGGAAATGAAATCAAAACCAAGCCAAGTTTCACTCTTTTCTTAAGAACTTATTAGCCCTGCCTCGGTACACTATAAATCTGTAGCTAACGTTCTCCCATAATTCTTGGTGGCTTCTTGATTAAGATGGCACTCGTTGGATCAACAACAATGAACTAATAAATAGTGGAAACTCTCTCTCTTTAAGTAAACTTTAGACTCTATATGTTTTTGTCTTTTTTTTTCCATCTTTATTCAACAACACAATGGGATCTACATATAGAGATGGAGGGGTGTCATTGAAGAGGCACATCCATATTTAAGGTTGCAATTCTTTAAAGGGTTATATCGTTTCAATCGTGTCTTTTTAAAAGCCACGATTTAAAGAAAATATATTTCCAACAATAATAGAAACATCTTTCAGGAGCTGGATTTCATTAGACGGATGTTGCTCTGGTCGTTTACCTGCAACCACTGCCATTCTGGTTGTCCAGAAAGAAAGGATGGTCTCAACAAAATGTTCAGTTTTCAAACTAGGAGGTATTAGTCATTGCTATATAATAAGCTTCTTTTAAATTTCATTATGGTAAAAAGTTTAAATTTTTTTAGTTTTGCAGATTTCAGGATGCATTCAAAGCCTGAGTTTTGTATCAAGAAGAACAGTGCTAGTTCAGTAGATGAACTGGAACTTGAGAATATCAAATCCAATTCGTTTGTGACCTCTGAAGATGCAAGGAAGGATGATAACGAAGACTTGAATGATCAAAAGTTCAAGCTTAACAGTTATTTTGAGGAGACATTTTCTTTGAAATCAAGTTCTCGAATCCAAAGAGAGCTGCCTGAATCAAGTCTTGGATTGCCTCTTCTTGGAACGACTAATCAGACTCATCAAGATTTGGGTAGATGCCGGGAAAGAAATGTGTCTGTGGTTGAATGGGTAATGAGCTTACATAGTAGAAGCAGCTTTATTGCCAATCAAAAGAATATGATTGATTTTGACTGGAATAAAACCAATAGTACCGATAGTTCTCTTGACAGAGAAAGTGAAGGAAGCATTCTACAAGTACAAAGATTTCTTAGTACTGAAGATGAATCAACAGATAGCAGTAGGAACCCAATAGATGAGGAAACATCCAGAAAGCCGTGTGCTTTGGAAGAAGCATGTACAGTTAGGGAAGGGATTTTGATTGATCAGAAAGACGAATCTACTTCAACTGTTGTTTATGGTTGGCCACTTCTTCGAATAGCAGCTCCTGTTACCTTAGATTCTTCAGGAGAATCTGAAGATAGAACCTTGCTCAATCAAACAGAGAATCCTTTTAAAGGGGAGATTCCTTATTCTGAGGATAATGCTGATGAAATTAATTTCACACCATCAACGGAGCTTCCCAGAGAGTCGGGGATTTTCTTGACATTAGCCTTATCTAACTGCAGGAAATTCAGCTATGAGGAGCTTAAGCAAGCAACTTCTCAATTCTGTTCAGGTTCAATTTCTCATTCTTCTTGTTAAGGAATAAGGCTTTTTGAGTTTATAAGTAAAAGCATAAAGGCATAAAACATTTTTTTTTCTTATTGGACAAACTTTTCTTACTCCAATATTGATTTCGTAACAGATAACTTGATTGGAGAGGGAGGGTGTAGCAACGTGTACAAAGGATGTCTCTCAGATGGCAAGCAAGTGGCGGTGAAGGTTCTGAAATCTTACAAGGAAGCCAGGAATGACTTCTCCTCCGAAGTTGATATCACAGCTTCACTAAAGCACAAAAGCATAACCCCTCTAATTGGTGTATGCACTGAAGATAATAATCTTATACTGGTCTCTGACTTCTTGCCCGAAGGGAGTTTGGAAGAAAGCCTTCACGGTTAACTTGCACAACTTTTAAGGATCCAAGTCCTACAATATTTGCATATGCATACAAGTTGCTACAATGTTAATTATTAAAAAGTAAATGGCGTTTTGGATGTGATACAGGTGCTAGTAAGCAATCTGTCTTGCCATGGGAGGTGAGGTTCAACGTGGCTGTTGCAACTGCTGAGGCTCTTAATTACCTGCATAATGAATTTCCGCTGCCTATTATTCACAGGGATGTAAAATCCTCCAACATTCTTCTCTCCAATGAGTTTCAGCCTCAGGTACTGCACTTGAGAGATATCCTCGCTACTTGTATTTTAGAGTTTTGCCCACAATTAGAAAGAAGTGAATTTGAAAAGAGAGCTTTTATAAGCAACTTCAAGTAGAATAATTCAGTTACTTCCAAAACACCAGGATGAACAGCAATGAACCTTTTGCTTTACTTGCAAGAAATAACACAGGAACCTAGTGTAGAATTCTCTGTTGATTTCCTTGAGTTCATAGTGCTGATACTCTTTAACAATTTCTTTATCACAGTTGTCTGATTTCGGGCTTGCGATATGGGAACCAACAGATTCTACTTACGTGATTCATGAAGATGTGGTAGGAACTTTTGGATATATAGCTCCAGAATATTTTATGCACGGGAAGGTCAGCGACAAAATTGATGTTTACTCCTTTGGTGTGATTCTTCTTGAACTGTTATCAGGAAGAAGACCGATTCATTTCAAAAATCTGAAAGGACAAGAGAGTCTGGTCAAGTGGGTAAGATCTTTTATCATATTTTTAATTCCTTGCTTATTTGACATTCTAATTTGGCCAACTCTACAACTATGAAGTCTCCTTAAATGCCCTAAGCAAATTATGATATAATCCAGGCAAAACCAATATTAAAAAATGGGGACGCAGAAGCACTACTGGATCCAAAATTAAATAATGAGTATGACAACGCTCAAATGCAAAGAATGGTCCTTGCAGCAAACCTCTGCATCACTCAGTCACCTCGACTTCGTCCAAATATGAACCAGGTATTGTATGATATCTTGCAATTAAAATTTTGTTTTGTTAAAAGGGGCATTAAATGATTATAGCTAACAAGAGACTTAATTCAGATTCTTAAACTATTGAGAGGAGAAGAAGATGCCAAAGAGTGGGTCGATTCCCATGTTGATGATGTAAAAGGATCAGACAACCAGGAGGATGACGACTTTTATGATTGCTGTGGAAAACCCCGTTTGGATTTTTCAATTTTAGATGTAGATTTTGACGCCATATCACTTGGTAGTGTAGATACTAAATCACATTTTGGTACAGAACAAAACCAGCAGCACCTTAAACTGAAAGATTACTTGAAACAAGAGCAAGATTGAACATTCTTCAATTTCGTTCGCTGCTTATTCTTCCTCACTTTCCCTCTTGTACATTATTTGTAGATAGACAATATCCTTTTAGGAAAACTAAATAAATTTGAAATAGGTAGCAAATATTCTTATCATATCAAGAACATTTCGAATCAAATTTGTAAGCGCTGCCATGTAAATTTGAGATGAAAAAGAAGAAAAAATGATTTGGATTTCGTACTTTAATCATTCATAACTAATCTGTACACGTGGATTGCAAGAATCCAATTTGAATGGATTCCTCTGAGCTCAAGTGTTACTACAACAATCCTAAACTACAAAAAATAAATAAATAAATAAATAAAAATAAGTGTCCCGGCGGCTAGTTTTCACGTACCCCATGTCTAAATTACATTAAAATGGTATTGAATACGGTAATGCATATATGTCAGCTTCCGGCAGGTAACGAGAACAAGGCCACAAATTAGAAATTTCACAACATGGCACATCATTCCCCGCCATTAATCTCTTGAACTCGTGTGATTGCCGCTTTGTCCCAAAAAGCCAATCTTCATCGTCTCTATCATTCAGCCCAGATTGAAAAGAAGGCGGAACCCATCCCTCTATCAAGGCTTTGTAAAATGATTCTAAACCTGGCAAAATTTTCTCATTTAATGCGGTTACATTGCCAGCATTGGCATCAAATTGAGCAATACTATCCTTCCTCAATGAATCTGATATCAGAGTGGCTTCCTCAACCTTATTGCTAATTTGGCATTGTTCTTTACCTGGGACCTGCTGAACAAGAAAATCAGTCGCTCTTCCAACAGTAGGGCATGATTGTCCTCTACTAAGAGATGGTACAGATTCTCTATGCTTTAGAGATGGCAGCCGAATCCGAAGGCTATTCTCTATAGTGATCACGAAATTTCAAAGTTAAAATATACCAACATCTACCAGATAATGTAAGACATTCTAATAAAGATTTACACAACTGCGAAAAAAGAAACTCACTGTGAACTGTGATGGAAGGTGTGGTAGTAGAGGGTGAGGGTTGCCTTTTCCTCCTGTTGCTGCTCTGGGTACCGTCAGACAAGTAGCACACAGGCTCATTGTGCTCATCAGTCAAACTACTAGTTTCCAATCGCTCAGCTTCCTCATCTTCACTTTTCTTTGAGATGTACTCTCCTAGGAGAGCTCTATTTTTCTCTTCTTGGCAACACTTCTCATTATTGAGTTTTTTCACTTTTGCATCACTAAAAACACAATGTTTCACCTCCTCTTTCCTCTCTTTCCTTTTCTCCTTCCTCTCCCTCTTCTTTTCTTTCGATGATTCTGTTTTAGACTTATCCTTTTGGCAATGGAGCTTTAATGTACCAGAATAACCAATTTAGAACAGAGTTCTAGGGACGAGAAGAAGCATGGAAAGTCAAGACTACCAAAGCAGGCAATCTAAAAAGTAAAATCAAGGTCCTAAAGTCTCAAACACAAGGACAAAACCGACAACAGGTCTAACTAAGAAACATTTTTGGCTTTTCTCTGGATCAGTTTAACCAAAACTAATGAATTTATAAGGAACAAAATATAGATGGGTCTGCCAACCACCCTAAATACTCAATGATAAACAATTTCTTAAAAGGATTCTTTGCCATCTGCATCTAAACATGATCTTTCAAAGTGTTGTACAATCAATTTGTAATACTGTTAAATCAATTATCAAACCTATTAGGATTAAGGGCACAAAATCTGAGAACCATCTCGTATAAAAAACAAAAGTAAAAACTACCTTAACATATATATATCAATCAAAGAATACAAACCAACATCATTTTTACTTGCAAATAATTATTCAATTACATGTACAGAGTAAACATTAATAAGATCCAAGCCACTACGCAGAAATTAGGGTTTCATTCATCAGATCCAAAACCCTAACCCCCTCTAAATTGTTGGTGGTTAATTTAATTAACAATTTAATGGCCATATAAACAAATTATAATAGATTACAATATTTTTCACAAGAGAAGCAGGAAATTGAGCTATAAACGCAAGAAACCAAGATTGCTCATCGAACCTTAATCGGTTCGATCAAGGCTTCGCCTCCAGCCACGTTCCTCGCACACAGCGTAGGCCCGTAAGGAAAGCACCTTGACATCTTAACAACTTCTTAATTCTAAAAAGCTTTAAGCTTTACTAATTGTTTGGGGTTTAATTAATTGATTGCTTGCAATAACGAAACCCTAATTTTTGGGGGCGGCGAGAGAAGCAGGTAAAAAAGAAAATGGAGGCGTCTGATTTATTTCACGTGTAGGCAGGTATATTATATATTTATAGAGTGAAATCCGAGGTCTTAACGGATTTTCTATATCGGTGTATATCTTACGCAATAAAATTTAAAATATGACATATTTAACTGATAAATAGTTAAATACTATTATTTTTAAAATAAAATATTTAAACAAAGATTCAATAAATAAAAAACATATTTTCTTCACATAAAACAATTAATACACATAAAAGAATTTGGATATATTATTAAATTGAGTTGGATTAAACTTTTTATAACATTCTATTACGAATACAATTACATTGTTAAGATTTATTTTTATTTAAATTTAAATTATTATTTAATAATAATTATCATTATAATTTATAAAAATAAAGATAAAAAAAATTCAACTTAACACTGTATCTAAGTCCACAATAAAAACCATTAGTTTCAAAATTAAAAATATGCAATTAAATATTTATAAATAAATTCTCCATTCAAACTTCTTCCTCGGGGGGAGGATTTAGATTTATAGGAAATATTGACTCTGAAAAGCCCAACTCAACTTCAGCGGGCCTGGTTGAACTGGAGGCTGGAGCCCACACATTGGAGCTCAGGCTTTTATTTCATTGTATCTCTCTAGTATAAAAAATACCCAAAAAAACTCTTCCTATTAATGTTTTTACTCAATTTGATAATTTTGTCATTTATAAATTTGGATAAATAAAATAAATGATAAAAAATTTATTTATGACAAAATTTCAAAATTATTTAATTAAGAAGGATTAATGATAAACAAAATTATTTTATATTTATTATTCAAATTTATATGTAATTGTTAATCATGTAAAATTTATTTATATATGGGGAAATAATTGAATATTAATAGGAAAATAACTTTTGATTAAGAAAATTATTGTCATTTTCTAAATTTTCTAATTTAATTAGAAAAATACTTCACATATTTTTATATAATTTTTAAGCTTTCTAATTTAATTAGATAAATGATTCACAAGTTTTTATTTATTACAATTAAGTGGCGATTGTTTTAATATAGAAGAAATAAAAAGCTAATAAATTTAATAATTTAGAAATTGAATTTGATTTTTTTTGGTTAAAAAATATGTAATTCACATTTTTTAAGTGAGAAAGAAGTGTTAAGATATTTTACAAAATATAGGAATATAATGGACTATTGAGCCGAAATATAAGAATGTAATGATCATTTACCCCATTTTGAAATTTTGGTATCTGTGATATTAAAATATTAATCTGGTTTATTAAATTTTTTTTATTATATATTTATGGATATCTACCTGTAAAATTTGATCAATTCTTATTAATTTTTTAACCATCTAATTGAATGTGTAATTTTTCCTATCTATGTGGTGTAATTATCTGCTTTAGATATTTGACCTTGCATTTCTCTAACGGTTTTGTTCATATAAAAAAAAACCTCTCCACGTGAATGATTATCGATGTCCACATACTATAGCTGCATTTTAAATCCCTAAATGGACTCTTAGTCATGTGATCCACACATGCAAGATCACAAAAAAAAATCCACATAAATTTTATTTGCCGAGATTTGAGCCGTGTGGTGAATTTATCTCTTCATGTAACTGTGGTCAAGTAGTGTCATTAAACGTCAAAACAACATGCTTCAAAATAAATCAAACCAGAAAATACCAATCAAACTATCATAAACCCTAAACATGAAAAATGTAGAAAATCCTGGAAAAAATAATGACGAATCCAAGTCGAGATCTCTCTATCCTTAAGAACTTATTAGCCTCCGTCACAGGTACTTCACGAATTCGAATTGGCCAATGTTCTCCAAGGATAATTTAGTTGTTTCTTGTTCAAGGAGTATTCCTTAACAAGTATTTGAACTCAGTAAATGGTGGAACTCTCTCTCAAAAAACAAACAAAAGAAATGACTCTCAAACTCGGATTTTTATTCTACATTGTATTTGAATATGATGCCTCTTTTATAAGGCATGGAAGGGTGCCAATGGGGCACCTATTGGGGTGGGGTGCAACCCTCCAAATGGTTGTACCCCTCTCATGCACCCATTGCATCTAAAAGACATATATATTCTTAATGAATATTAGAAGAATTTCCAACAATCCCCTACAATTCTTCAAATATTCATGTAGACACTTGAGAGAGTTACTATGAACTAAAGCTGCATCGAAATA